>WSFP011441867.1:0-20520 GCA_009831015.1 Picea engelmannii | reverse complement strand
CTTGAAGAAGCCAAGTACACATCCCCTCCTTCTTCCTTGGAGGTATTTTCTTCTGTAGAATGAGATTCTTCAGATCCCTTCTTTTTCTCAACTTTGGATCTACACTGCTTCTTGTAGTGCCCTTCTTTTCCTCATCTCCAACATACTCTTACAAAATTTACGGGAGATTTAGATCTACCCTTAGATTTAGATCTCCCACTTGATAAATTAGATCTATTTATTTCCTGGGAACGTCCTCTTGCAAATAATGTGTCTGTGCTATGTCCTTCCATATTCTTCCGTCTCATCTCCTCTGACAACAAAGATGAGACCACTTCCTTAAACTTCAAGGAAGTGGTATTTCTACCTATGGCCACAACCAAACTATCCCACCAGTCTGATAAAGAACACAGTAAACTGATACATTTATCTTCATCTGAAATTTTAATCTCAACCTATACTAACTGACTCACCACAGTATTGAAGGCGTTCAAATTCTCTGCCACTGAGTCTCCATCTCTCATCCTCAGGTTATACAACTTCTTTCTCAGGAATAGTTTATTCACTAGAGACTTAGACTGATACAACTTCCCTAACTTTTCCCATAAATCCTTGGTTGTAGTTTCCTCTGACACATTCAGTAATATTGAATTAGAGAGACACAATCAGATTATGCTCTTTGCCTTCCAATCCAACTTTTTCCAGTCGACTTCTAAAGTTCCTGGAGGTGCAGTACCTGGATCTACTGCGATCCTCTGATCTCTGTCCACCAATAGATCTTCCATCTTGAGCTTCCACAACTCAAAACTTTTCCCATTAAACTTCTAGATCTCTAGCTTCGAATTGCTTGTCATTTCTTTTCAACTGAAAAATCAATACCACATATCTCCCACTGTAACAAGGCTTATCACAGTCTCGATCCAAACCCTTTACCACAAAGGCGTCTCCCTGAAGCCAATAAAGCTATGATACCAAATGTAGATTCTAACCTTGTACAATATCTACTACAAACATATATTTAGAAAAGAACAAAAAAGATACAATGGAAAATACAAACATTACACAAAGATTTTTCCCCCTGGAAACCCAAACCGAGAAAACCAACATATTCTATATTCATTCATATGTAATACATTGTTTACAATACAATATGCATATAGGATCCAATGACATCCAAAACTCTAACCCAATGACTTGGATTAGTCCAAAACCCTAATTCCTTAACTGGAAATAGAAAACCATCAGCAAAAACCATATGCCGAAAAACCACCTAAATACATGACACGTTTCTCGAGGCAGGTGACACATTTCCCAAGGCAGATTTTTTTTTGGGGGGGACACTACCCCCTAACCCCTATGTGGGAGGGATTTGCCCCCCTCTAACCCCCCAGTGTGCCCGACGCATACGCTCAAATACTACTACTTGTGCAAAGAATATAACACATACCCAACAAAACTTTCGTTTTAAGTTGGAATGACTTAGTAACAACCGTCAATCTCGCAGAGTGGAGAAATCCTAGGCATTGGTTGGTTGGTGCTACCATTAGAGTGACCAAGTGTGGGGTTGAAATGGGACTCTAATGAGGGAGACTCTAAGTGAACGAGGACCATTGATCTATAAGAGAGTGGTATTGGTGAATTCTAGACTATTGATGCTAGTTATAGGTCTGTCGGAAGGAGGGTTGTCAGAGGTTTGGAAAGAGGGCATGAGATGGGATTTTGACGACTTGGAAGTATGAGGACTATTGATCCATCATGAGGTGTCCCATTGTATATCGCATGGTTTGATCCCAGGAGAATGGCCTTGGAACCTTTAGTGTCGTGCAATTGTAACCTCCGAGTGAACCCTGACCGTTAGATGAAGTGGTCTAGGATCGTCATATCCATTGAAGTACATGTTGTTGGGGTGAGGTGGTCAAATTGGTTTATGGTACTCGAAGTGGATGCACTTTGATAGTGAAGGATTATGAGAGTTAACGTGAGTCGTAGATCGGAGGGTGGGCGCGATGTAATGATCATTGTAAATTTGTCATGGGCCCCACTTATTCATGTGATGTTGGAAATGAGGCAGGTGATAATTGCAGAGTAACTTGATGCACCGATATGATCAAAGTTGTTGATTTCAGACAACGAGGGTCAATGGGTTTGTCGAAAAGGAGTCGTTGAAAGGGAAATCAACTCGGGCAACCTACTATTTCGATGGAGAGGAGTCTGAAGTGATACATATCGTTGATCTAGTGGAGAGGGGTAGTTATGACCATCTGACTTGAGGCATTTAGCCCCCTGGATG
The DNA here is from genome assembly GCA_009831015.1 of Picea engelmannii. Classification (NCBI taxonomy): domain Eukaryota; kingdom Viridiplantae; phylum Streptophyta; class Pinopsida; order Pinales; family Pinaceae; genus Picea; species Picea engelmannii. Next base: position 18,251 of record WSFP011441867.1, on the reverse strand, counting down.
TTGTGAAATATGCGATGAACAATTTTCTTTAACAGTTGCAGATCAGATGAGAAGGTTTTAGAGTAAATCATAGTGCCTAGTTGAAAGAGAGAGGAGGAAAAATCAAACACCCCACCAAACTAAGGATAATCAGGGGGTTGGGTGTGTTACAAAGTGGTATCATAGCAAAGTTCAAAATTTAGGCTTGAATGGGTCAACAAGACCACTTGAATTTTTAAAAACACCTTTTATTTTACCAGAATGCATATTTAAAATGATTGTTGATGTAATGGATAACAATGGGTTATTGTTTCAACACGTAGGATGTACTGAGAGGAAAGTAGAGGTGAATGGTGCAACATAGCATTGAAGACACCTCACACCTTAGAGATGAGAAATATGATGGTTGGAGGGCCAGAGAAACCCCTTTAGACTTGGTAGTCATTGTTGGAAGTCTGAAGGCAGAAAATGAGAGGCTCATGAGGGCTCAGGTCGAGCATGAAGAATTGAATGCAATGTTATTGCAGAGTTTGTCAGAAATTAAGAAGTACCTGCAGCAAGGCCCAACCACTAGTAATGCAAAATTGCAACAATCAGAGGGGTTGAAAACCCCTTTCGGATTCCCAAAAGCATGGACTAAGCCACAACAATATAGGAAGGATTTCTTCCAAGAAGAGGCATCGAGAGGCATCGAGATACAAAGAAAGACATATCTGGTGGAAATATTTCCACAGGGTCATCGAGTGGGAAGACTATTTGTGAAGAGCTATCCAACAATGATACTGTATTAAGTGTTCCCACGAGGTAGAAGAAAAAAAGACACTCACAGAGTTCTTTAACTAAAGAATTTAAGAAGGCTAAGCCACCTATCTTTGATGGAGAAATCAAGAAAGGAGAAGAAGTTGAGGTTTGGCTATTGAGGAAGATCAAAGAGTTCCATGAACATAAGTTGGGGAAACTTACAATGGATGCCTATGCCAAGAGCTTATAGGAGTTGTTGAGGTATGTTTCTTACCTCAAGGATGAGAACGCAAGGATACAACGTTTTCTCACTGGGTTGCCACTGTCCTACTAGGGAAGAATTGAATTTGATGAGCCTAAAACATTGGAGGATACCATTAGAAAGGCCAAGTGTTGTTATGATCAGTCTAAGCATAAGCAAGAGCCTTCTAAAGAATGGAAAAGAAAGGAGAAGGTCAAATTTCAGAAAAAGGGATTTAAATCATTCCCATATACGAATCCGAGGAAGGGTGCTTTGTTTGATTAGCCAAGTAGAAGTATGCATTAACATAAATTTCCATCTCAGAGTGGAAATGGGCTAGCAAAGCATGCAAGAGAAAGGGTATATGAACCAAAGAAAGGACCTCTACAATGTTGGGGTTGTGGAGAGGCACATATGTTAAGAGATTGTCCTCGCAGGTAGCATGAAAACAAAAGAGTTTATCATGTTAGGAGGCTACTATGGTCAATGATGTGGCCATAAGTGTGCCCATATTATATGTAGCTATGGAAAATTGGCAAGTAGACCACCAAGCTTCTATAGTGGAGTTGAAAGGTATAATTTCCTAGCAACCCATCTCTATTTTAATTGACCATGGATAGAACCTTAGCTATGTCTCACCTCAAGTTGTTGAAGCATGTGCCTTACAGAGAAAGAGACATGCAAGGGTATGGTTGGTTTAGTTAGCCAAAAGAAATAAGAGAAAGGTGGCAGAAGTCCTAGAGGATTGTCCATTCGAAATAAGTGGACTTCATACTCAGGAAGCCTTGAATATCCTACCTATAGGATCATATGATGTGATGTTAGGTATGGACTAGTTAGAAGTTCACAAAGAAAAACTGAACTATTATGAGAAGGCCTTATACTATGAAGATCAAGAAGGAAATGAAAGAGTTTTGCAAGGCATTTAGAATCTAGTTTCAGTTAGATAAATATCAACTCTACAACTTAAGAAATTCAATCGGAAAGGATGCCTCGTGTATGTAATACAAGTGCTTAACTCAATAGAGGATAAGGAGATGAAGGCTAAAGATCACCCAGTGTTGTGGGAGTTTAAGGATGCATTTACAGAGGAGGTGCCTAGACTTCCTCCAAAGAGGGAACTTGATTTTTCAATAGACCTTGTACTTGGAGAAATACCAACATCAAAAGTACACTACATGATGAGCACACCATAATTGGTGGAGCTAAAGGTAGAACTAAAAGAGATGTTGGATAAAGGGTACATTAGGCTGTGTGTATCTCCATGGGGAGGACCAACATTGTTTGTGAAGAAAAATGATGGTACACTATGCTTGTGCATCGACTTCAAGTAGTTAAACAAGATGGCCATCAAGAATAAGTATCCATTGCCTAGGATTGATGATCTCTTTGACCAACTCAGAGGAGCTGTAGTTTTCTCTAATAATGATTTGAGATCTGGATATCGTCGAGTAAGGATCACGGATGAAGACATCCACAAGACAACTTTTAGAACAAGGTATGGACACTATGAGTTTGTGGTGATGCCCTTTGGGCTTACTAATGCACCAACTAACTTCATGTGCTTGATCAATGATGTTCTCAGGAAATATTTGGACAAGTTTGTCTTAATGCTTGTTGATAATATTGATAATATTGATAATATTTTGGTGTATTATAATACTAAGGAAGAGCATGAAGAACATCTTAAAATGGTGTTACAAGTGTTGAGAGATCACCAATTGTATTCCAAGTTCGGCAAGCAAGGACTTCTTTCATAAAGAAATCTAGTATTTAGGCCACATCATCTCAACAAAATTAGTGGCAGTAGATCCCAACAAGAGCAAGGCAATTATGGATTGGTCCGCCTCTTGGAATGTTACAGAGGTAAGGTCATTTAAGGAAGAACATGAAGAACATCTTAAAATAGTGTTACAAGTGTCGAGAGATCACCAACTGTTAATGCATCCCTAGCTAGGAGGGAGTGTTGATATTATGGTAGCTGCGGGAGGTATTAACCTCCATGTGTAACCTTTAGCTGGAATAGAATATTTTGGAAGCAAGGGAAACCCTAAACAGATGTGTAAAAACCCTAGAAGACAAGTTGGCTCAGTAAAATAATAATTATTAAAGTATTAGCTTCTAAAAGGACAAGTCGGCCCAGACAAGTGACAAGAACCACTATAAATAAGAGATGATCTAGGTCATTTGTACACACTCACTTCACTCACTCTCTTAGTCAAGGATAGCGCAAATTTGGCGTTGCAGCTGGAAGATAAGAAGGTGGATACTCTAGAGTGTTTCTTGGTCTCTCTCTCTAGCCTAAGATGTGCGCCCTACCTTCTAGTGTCTCTTGGTGGTATTCTTGGTGACACTCTTGGTGGTATTTTGATATTCTTGGTGGTATTCTTGGTAACTACAACTGCAATTGTTGCAGCTGAGTATTGTTCTTGTTCTGTGGCTTTGGGACTTTTTGTTTGGTGAACTATCTTGGGAGAAATATGTGTTTTCTTGGTTATCTGTTGGTCTTAGTGTTGCTTCTGGAATCATTCTATCTAACAAAGGTTATGGTGCTTGGGGGTGGTTGTTTTCCTATGGTTGGGTGACAATAGTGATATTGTCTATGGTAAAATGAGCACATCGAATATTTTAACACCTAGGAGTGTAATGAAGGGGTCGAAGGGCCCACTAGAGTAATAATAGGTAGTTATGGTGGCCATTCACTGTAAAGTGGACTAGGTCCACTATGTTTGTTATTATTAAATAAGGCCCACTAATTAGTAGTTAGCATGGAATAAATGTAATGTAACCTTATTAAAGAAGGTCCACTAGGTAGTTAGGAGGCGGTTATGATTATGGTTATCTAATTAGCTATAATAAAGATGGAGACCTCCTTATGGTCATGTGTTGGATTATATTGTATTTGGATTTGTTAACTCAGTGTTTATAGAGTTCAAAAATTATGCATATTGGGTTCTGAAAGAATTATGTGTTTTGCTTTTGCAAGAGATTATATTACTGTAATGGCTTTGATTTCTGTTGTCGATCGACCTTGTGCCCTGAAGATACTAGGGTTTACCTTGGGTAACATCCTTGAAATGAGGGGAATTACTCGGGGGTTTTCCTCGGGTAATGTAACCTAGGAAAAAAGAGATTCCTTCCAAAAGACATTGTTTTTAGCACTGAGTTGTTTTACATCCGTATTTTGAGTATGACTAATCTACATTTTTTTTATGAAATTGATGATAAAGTGATTTTGTATTTGTTTTAATGGACATTTTTACCTGTATCCATCTTCTTGATTGCAATCATTTTTTTTGTTCACAAAATGGTTTTTTTTAGGATTGGGTAATTGTTATAGATCGAGTGCACTTCTCAGATAACCTGAGTCATAAAATTGCATATCTAGATTTGGAAGTTTGTTTCTGTAGATCATTGAAAATTGTCATGCATAATTTCTTTCTTTCAATGATGGCCAATAATAAACATGGATTACTCTCATTGTAAAATATTGTGAAAGATCTTTAGGATAACCACCCCATTCAAAAGGAATGATAATTTCCTTTCTATCAAGAAATGACTTTCAAGGATTGATGGGCTTGCTAATTCTAAGCAACAAAACCTTATCAACAACCATCAACCATACTTCTTCTTGGGTTGCTTTAACCACTATTTTGCACTTTTCCTTTGTGGAAGACAATGCAACAAAGTGTCAATAACGGCTTGTTGGGAGCGTGAAAACAAATCAATCTTAAAGCCCCCACCAAGGTTCAAGTCCCGCCTAGGACACACTTGTGTTTGTGCTCGTGTTTGTTGTACACCAATACTTACAATGACAATTAGGGACAAATGCAAGTCCTGGGTAATTTTGGTAGGATAAGTATCCCCCAATCACAATAACTTTGCCAAAGGTTTGCTTTCTCGAGTCCACTTTCTTGTGCACTTATGTTGACTAAATGCATGCCATTAAAAAATAGAGAACACAACAACATCAATGTTTCCAATGATTCTTCTTAGGTGTAGCCATGAACAAGCCACCAATCGAACTACAAAACTTAAGTCATGCTCAATGTTAGTAAGATATATAAGACTACCAACCAACTTCCAAAGAAGAGTCTCATCCACATATTTTGAACAATGTTCAACTATTAATTTCAAACCCGCTTCAAGAGGGGTAGAAGCAAGATTGCAATCAACCATCTAAATCTCTCCAACAACTCTCTTGCATACTTATTTTGTGACATGTATCATCCTCCTACTACTAAACCTCCAAGCCAAGACACTAGTGAAGTAAACTCAACTATGTCATTTCAAATGCACTATGAAATTGTTCTTTCATGACACATTAGATTGTTAGACTGTTGTGATAACTACATCATCACCATAAACAACAATAATCATTATCTCACCATTTTCATGTTTCAGATAAAATCTTGGGTTTGAAAGGATGCATTTGAAACCTCTTGATTGGAAATGTCTATCAATATTTATGTACCCAGCTTGTGGAACTTCCTTCAATCCATACAAAACCTTAATGAGTCTACATACCATATGTTTTTTGCCTCCTTTCACGAACACTTATGTCACTACTTGATTTCCATTAAAGAAAACATTTTTTACATCCATTTGATCTAATTTCCAGCCAAATTGAACATCAATGGAAACATGATAGCAATTAGAGTTAAAGTTGGTGCAAACATCTCCACAATTAATTTCTTCAAGTTGGGCATAGCCTTTCACTCCAAGTTGGATTTATGCTAATATATACTTCCATCAGCGTTATACCTCGTCTTCTAAACTTGTTTGCAGCATATTGTTTGCTTGTGGTGATTCAACAAGTTCCTATGCGTTATTGTGCAACAAGGCATTATACTTTATTTGCATGACATCTTTTGATTTTTTCTTTTCATTTGCTTCTAGAAAAGGGTTGGGTTCTTTGGAACTCACTTCTTGATGCATAAGTGCATACTTGACTAGTGTTGAATCTTCTGCAAGTTGCACGGATTACCTCATCTTCCATGTAGGCTTCTTGTGCCGAGTTGACCTACCAAGGTTGTCCAATTTTTCTAGATTATAATATTTCTCTAAGTGCTTATCTAATGGTTGTTGTTCTTGTAACCCATCTTATTTGTCTTCTTTAACTTCTTATTTCTCTTTTTTAGATTCAACATCTCTTTCTTGTTCTTCTTTATCATCACCATAAAATGAAGTTTCCATTTCCTCCTTGTTAGTAAGTTCATAAGATTGATCAACATTAGAAGGTTCAAGGAAAAGAACATCTCTATTCACAATCAACTTCTTACTAACAAGATCATACAACATAAATGCCTTTGATTCTTCATTATAACACACGGAAATACATTTCTGAGTTTTTATTTCCAATGTGTCTACTATTCTTAGGAACATGAGCATAAGCAATGCTTCCAAAAACATGTAGATGAGTTGCCTTTGGTTTCTACCCTCTCCAAGTCTCCTCTAGAGTAATTCCTCTAATTGCACTGGTTGGACCTCTATTCATAAAATAAAATGTTGTTATGATAGTCTCGATCCAATATGAATACTTCATCTTCTAGGCATGCATCATGCATCTAGCAATTTCCATTATCTGTCGAATCTTCCTTTCAGCAACCCCATTTTGCTATGGAGTGTAAGATGTGGCAACTACCTTTGATTCCATGTGAATTACAATACTTAAGAACATCGTTATAGTCAAACTCACCATCACAATCAATGCATAGAGCTTTAAACTTCTTACCACATTGATTCAACGAGCTGGGTAAAAACTTTAAAAGTTTCAGGGGTTTCTGATTTAATCTTCAGGAAGTAAACTCATACCTCCTTGTCAAATAATATACAAAAGTCAGGAAGTACCTTGAACCACCTATAGACTTTGCCTTCATAGGCCCACAAATGTCACTATGAACCAACTCCAAATGTTCTTGTGCCCTTCTTGCTAAGTTTTTCTCAAATGCTTCATGGTGTTGTTTTCCTGCTAAGCAAACCTCACATACTTTGGTAGCGCCTTTCACTTGTGGCAAACCTATCACCATGCCATTCTTAGTTATAATTGCAGATAGTGAAAATTTAAGTGATCTTACCTCTCATGCCAAAGTTTGTCACTTGGGATAACTACAACTACCATTGCTTGTTGCATGGATGTCATTGTTTTTGCTCCAAATTTATACATCCCATTCTCCTAAAAGGCAATGGCAATGACTTTGTTTTTATCAATGTTCCACCAAGTCTCCTCGACAGGGGAACGTCGGTGCTGGAATACACAAGGGGGGAACGTGTGGATGGGGGGACACCACATAAATAATATAAAAAATAAAAAATAAAAAAATTTAAAAATAAAAATAATAATGATAAAATCTCAACAATAACAATTCAGTGTTCATCCGATGTAAATTCATCAATAAATACTAAATACTACTAAATTATTAAATTGAAAATTCAAATTTGTAAATGATATAAACTATTAAACATGATTTAAAATTTAAATTCAAATTCAGTAATGAAATACATTGATTCATAAATTATAAATGAAAATTGAAACATAAATAGTACAATATTGATACATTGATTTAAAAATTAAATTTAGCATTCATCATTCTAGAATCTAAATTAGTACAAAGAAAAATACCAAAGTCTGAAATAGTAAATTTGAATTACTCAAACTCAAAATTTAAAATAGTAAAGAGTGATGAGTCAAAGTTAATCAATATCTAGGGTCAAGACTCAAAAGTTAAAACTGAAAAAACAATGAGCATTGAAAATAAATTTTAAATGACCATCATGAAGCCAATCTCATTGATGAATCCTCTACATCCATCTCCTACATGAAGTCAATCTCATTGATGAATTCTCTACATCCATCTCCTACATAAAGTCATCAAGACCATCAAAGGAAATTATTTGTGTATAAAAGTTCCCCTTTTCAAGGAGATGCCGAGGAGTCCTCTTTATTTGTTTGACTTCCAAAAGTTCCCCTTTTCAAGGAGACTCATCCCCTACCTTGGGGAGTAGCATCGCCTACATTTCCCAAAAAATAAGACTTGAGAAAACATCCCCGTCCCCATAACATGAGTGAGGGACGCGACCTCCACCAAAGGAATGCCTAGGAGTCCCCTTTCGAGGAGACTCATTCCCTTTATCCCCTACCTTGGGGAGTCACGTCCCCCACATTTCCCAAAAAAGAGGACATGAGGAAACATCCCCGTCCCCATGACGTGAGTGAGGGAGGCGACCTCCACCCTGGGGAATGCGTCCCCGTGGAACACTAGTTTTTATCAGTCCTCAATCAAGCATCTATCACTTTTAAATCTAACTTCAAAATTCTGATAATAGATCTCGCTAACTGAAATCAAAATGTGTTGTAAACCGAACAGATATAAACATTTTTAATACGTGTATGTTCCCATCTGTAAGATGCATTGGGATTGCTCCATATCCTCATATTGTTCGTTGTTTTCCATCACCGCGAATTAATTTCTCAATATCATTTTCAATCTACTCTTTCTTGGACGTCATGTTTTGACGGCCATGTTAAACCAGCAATCTTTAGACTCCTCCGTTGCCTTATCCGCAGCAATAAACATAAATTCTCCAATCTTTTCCTTTCCTTCTTCTGAATTGGCAGCAAAATTATTGTTGTCATCTAAATTACATTTTCTCGTAAAAAATGTTTTATGTATTGCTTTAGAACCTGACTTTCCACATCCAGAACAAAAAGGTCTGATTCTTGTGGCTTTTTATCATTGGTAGCATCTTGTACCTTTTGTCATTGTCCAACTCTCTTCCTTTGCTGGAATTGTACTTCCATCTGCCTTTAACTTTGCCGCAAATGCAGAGTCATCATCTTTGGAATCTAATTGAGCCTTTTCTTTCTCATCTCTTTGCAAGAGATACCCCTTTATTTGATCAAAATTCCATGGTTTTGGAGTAATATTTAACATGTCCACAATTGTGGTAAAAGACTTCAGTAAGCTATTAAAAGTGTTTGATTTGAACTCTTTTTCTGCAATGGTCTCATCTAGTATCGTAAGCTGATGCTTAATCATTTTGAGGCTGGTCAAGTGTTCTGCCATCGAACCTCCTTCCTGCAACTTTCATGACAATAACTTCTAATTAAGATATAAAATCTTTGTTTCGTTGTCATGTTCATACAAATCGTATAGTCTGATCCGTGCATCACAAGCAAATGCTACATCTTCAATTTGATGAACTATCTCATCAGCAACTAACATCAATATTAACCAAAGCCCTTCACCACTCTTTTCATCATATTTAGCTTGACCTGCAGCGTCTGTATTATCCACTCTTGCCTCTTTGCCGGATACCATCTCCCATATTTTCTCAGTTTTAAACAGGGCTGTTATTCTGGCTTTCCATACAACAGAATTTTTCCCATTTAATTTATTCCTTCAGTCATTGACATGGTCTGCGATGCCATCTACTGGGCTTCAACTCTAATACCCCTCCACGCAATTGATCTGGTCAGGCCTATCTAGATTACTTGGCAGATTGGCAGACAATGGCAAAATCAGGGCTTGGCAAAAATTAAATGGATTTACCTTCAACTGAAATTCTGGACATCAAAGAACTGTCTTCTCTTTGGTAGAAATCGGGCATAAAAAATCAGCCCTCTTCTTCAATAAACAATGTACCTCCTCTCCTGCTACTTCTCCTTCAAGTTTTGAGACTATCAGAGAAGAAATCAGCACAATCCTCTCCTCCCAGAAGTTCTCTGATACCATGTAAAGTTTAAGGAAAATCCGAAAAACAGAGAACACAACACACACAAAAATTGAACTCCAAACATATTTATTATTGATAGTATCAAATACATGTAGGGATGAATTAGTATTTCGTGAAACTGTACACTCTCCTGCTACTTCTCCTTCAAGTTCTGACTTCTGAGACTATTAGAGCAGAAAGCACCACAATCTTCTCCTCCCAGAAGTGCTGTGATACCATGTAAAGTTTGAGGAAAAACAGAGAACACAATGCAAACAAAAATTGAAGGCAACAACACTTCAATCATCGCCATTATTGGTAATATCGAATACATGTAGGGATGAGTTAGTATTTCATGAAACTGGATAACTGAATATTCACTGGTACTCAAAGTAAAATCACGTGTCTAAAATATATTATTTATATACAAGAAAGTCCATAAATGTACATTATTTATATTATATCTAACAACTAATCCAGACAAAATTGTCCTTGATCAGTTTAACCAAGTCAAGAATCTTGAATAATTTGATTGAATTGACTTTATAATTATTATTCATCAAGTCTATTATCACCACTGAATCTCTTAACAGTAAATACATTGCAAGGGCTTGACGCCATTAGCTTTACCTAATTTGTAAAGCTTTGAGAGTTTCCGATGCCTCAGAAAGAATATTGGCTGTTGAACCCAATCCCCAAAGGAAAAGAAAAAATTGCCCTCCTGGGCACAAAAGAGCTGCTTGTCCTGACTCTCCCCAGATTTCCTTTTCTTTTGGATAACTGATTTCATTATTGTTAAGGATCTTGCATAATTTGTTTGAATTGATTTTATAATTATTACTCATCAACCCTATTATCGCCACTGAATTTATTAATACATTGTAAGGGCTTGACCCCATTAGCTTTAACTAATTATAAAGTTTTGAGAATTGCTGACGCCTCAGAAAAAATATTAGCGTCTGAACCCAATCCACAAAAAAATAGAAAAATATTGCCCTCCTGGTCACAAAAGAGCTCCCTGCCCTGACTCTCCCCAGTTTTCTTTTTCTTGTGGACAACGGATTTCGTTAGTACATAATAATGCAGCTGGGAGTTCAGTGACATCCGTTGAATATGTTAAAAAAGAAAATATTATCTAGAAATGGCAAATCCTGTGACCATTCTGTATTTTCCATGGGCATAATCATTGGGGAGTGGAAATCAAAACTTTGCAGCTATTACACAATTTCTGTGTTTAGCAGGGAAAATCCCATAGTTTGATGCAGTTCCTGGCTGGGAATAAAATTCAATGTCAAGCTTTTAAAAGATTGCCATCTTTAATATCTCCGTTTCCATCAAGGATTGGAATTAGAATTTGTAGCAGTGAGTACGTAGTTACTAGTTCGAGTCCAATAGCAATAATCAAAGTAGCCAAACATTTCCACAAGGTCACATGCCATCCAATGCTTGAAAATGATGTAAGCGATCTGCATCACATGCGGCAATTTCTCCTTTGACAATCTTAGAAATAAATTTGGTATTGTGGCACTCAAACAGTATGGGTCAGTATTCTTGTTGGTGTATCGATCCAAATGCATTAGCCACTTTTTGGTTGTGCTAGAAGTTTTGTTTCTTTTTCTGACCTGGCAAAGCTCCGGACTCACATAAGTCCATGTTCAGGCACAGCTCTCGCCTCAAGCATAACTCCATGCTTGTTAAGCAACAACGTGATATATGTGTTCTTTCTGCCCATTACCAATCCCAATCATGGAGGACAAGATTGGTTTTGTGTGCAGATCCGGCCTCTTTTATCTACTCACCCAACTGTTGTGATATTGAATAGCTTTCTTGTGTTTGAAGGTGCAACGCATCCCTAGCATGGAATACATGCACTTTTTTATTGCACTCAATCCAACTGCATCCAGGTTCCTTTTTTAATCCCCTGTCTAACATCAGCTTTCTCACATTGGCTACATCATCCCATTTGCCAGAAGCAGCATAGATGTTCGACAATATCACATATGCTCCAGAATCATGTGGCTTCAACTGAAAAAGGCGCTCTGCTGCACATCTGCCAAGCTCCACATTATGGTGGACTCTGCAGGCACCAAGCAAGGCTCCCCACACCTCCGCATCAGCTTCAAATGGCATTTTATTGATCAATTCATACGCTTCATTCAAGCGTCCTGAGCGGCCGAGGAGGTCAACCATGCATGCATAATGCTCCACCCTAGGCTTCATCTCAAACTTTCTACTAATACAATCGAAGTGATGCCAGCCTTCATCTACTAGTCCTGCATGGCTGCAGGCAGAGAGAACGCCAACAAATGTGATATGGTTTGGATTCATGCCTGCACACTGCATTTTTTCAAAGAGCTCAAGGGCTTCCCTGGTGCACCCATGTTTTCCATATCCCATAATTACAGCAGTCCATGAAATTATATTCCTTTGACTCATTTTATCAAACACTTGAAAGGCATCCTCCATGCTCCCACATTTAGCATACATGTCAATCAGTGCGTTCCCCAAAGCAATGTACGACTCAAATCCACTTCTAACAACAGAGGCATGAAGCTGTCTTCCCCGTTCCAACGCTGTTAAGTCAGCGCATGCTGCACAAATGCTAACAAACGTCAAGAAGTCCGGATTCATGCCTGCTTGTTGCATTTGTCCCAACAGTAGCAACGCCTTATCACACTGACCATGTTGTGCATATCCTGCGATCATTGCATTCCATGAAGCTGTATTCCTGCAAGGCATTTTGTCAAAGATCTGGCATGCATCTTCTACACTTCCACAGTGAGTGTATGCCGCAACCATCCCATTCCATGCTACAACATCTCTCTCAGGCATTTCGTCAAACACTTGGCGTGCATCTTTAATGCTGCCGCCTTGGGCATACATGGCAGCGAGGGTACTTTTCACTACGACATCAGATTCAAATCCGGATCTAAATATACAAGCATGAATCTGCTTTCCCCGCTCGACACCACAAGCTTTGAGAACACTAGAAAACGCAAAGGAGTCCGTTTGAATGTCCCCCTGTTGCATTTGGATAAAGAGTGAGAAAGCCTTCTCGGCATCACCGTATTGGGCATATCCTGCAATCATGCTTGACCATGTGACCACATTCCTCTGAGACATTTTGTCGAACACTTGGCGTGCATCCTCCATATCTCCGCAGCTGACATACATGATGATTAATTTAGTTAATAAATATGTATCAGGATCGTACCCAGAATCAATCATGTGGAGGTGAACTGCCTTTCCTTGTGCCAAGGATTTCATATTGATACAGCCCTGCAATAGGGAAGCATATACGTAGAAATCTGCTCTAATTCCTCGTTGGCTCATGGCATGCAATAAATCCATGGCCTCCTTCAATCGTCTTGACTCGCACAGTGTTTTCACCTGCCAACTTATTTCCCGAAAACCAAGGTTTCCTGCCTGGGTTAGGACACCATACCTCTGGTGGTACTGCACCATTGTTTTCCTCCATGGAATTAAATGACGTCGGTGTTTCACATTTGCCGCCAACTTCCCAAAACTCATAAATATTTCTAAGACTTTACCCATAATCCAATCAATGGATGAGGTTGGCATCATATTCTACCCGATGCAGTTGGAATTGACTGAGCTCGCAGACACGGGATTTTGAATCATTGCATCATACACATAATTACGGCGAGATCCATAATTGATGCAAAACGCACTATTTCCTGCACTGGGTTCTGGTGCGATTCAGTGAATAATCATGGTTCATGTTTTGGTTCCACCTCAATCATGGTTTCCTCTTTGGCTCTACCATACTCTACCATACCCTCAGTAGGTTTGGGAGTGTTTTAATCTAACCCAAAATACTGGGAAAACATGAAACGAATCGGATTCACTCGAAGAGGTGGATAGTTATGTCAATAATGGGAAAAAATGGGATAAAGTGTATAGCTTATGCAATAATGTTGTTTTGCATGTTTGCATCGTAGAGCTATATGACTAAGTGAACAATAAGAGCATTTTAAATTTGATTGAAGTAAATCATTATTATTTGCATAACAAATCCTAGGCATGTTTTATGTTTGATTGAAGTAAATCAATAGATTCGCAGATTATTATTGAGGAGACCTGGGGTCGATTCGAAGATACTACCCCTATACAGGTGAGCTCAATGCAGTGGCACATAGTTCACGCTAAGCAGATTAGTCAAGTTTCGAACTTGGGTGGGGCCCACATGAGTGGAAAACTTCATCTTCCTGAACAGGACATCCACCATTCGGCCTAGCTTGATGAGCTAATCCTTTGCATATTAGGATAAGTAAATGCATTTTTTTAAGAGACCGTTATTTTTTGTATTAAATAAAAAAGGGGGAGTTGTAGTGATATCGTCTAGCTATTTAATACAAATAGAGGGAGGACACAATGTCTAGAAAGCCTTCGAAAAAATCATAAGTTGTTGTTAGTTGTTGCTTATTTGTGTTATTTTCAAAATTCTAATGCTACCGTTGTCTATTTGGCTTGTGTAGAGCCTTACAAATTGACCCGACAAAAGGATAGTCTTAAAAGACACTAAAGAAGAGTCTATACTCCTTGAATGCTCAAAGTACGAATGGACGAGACTTCTTTCATCGTGATTGCTTGACAATGCCCAAATGTATCAACTAAAATTGTCAGGGTTGCATAATTCCTCTACTCTTCACACCCTAGGATTTGCTTGAGCTCTTGGGGTGGCAAGCGTAGGGGGGAATAATTTAGGATCTCGGAAGAAATGAAGTTGTCAACTATGCCTGGGGCCTTGGGAATGTGTCAAACAACCTGGCATAAGTTTATGTGTTGTGGTGTGGGCTCAACCTCGCAATGGAGGAAGGAATTAAAAGGTTGCTAGTGACCGGTGACTCACTGCTAGTAATCCAAGCAGTAATTGACCAAGGAAATCCCTCCGACAACAAAATAAACTTTTTTAAAGATAATCAAACATTTAGCTCAATCCTTTGATAAAATTTGTTTCTTCCACATAAAAAGAGGGCTCAATGCAGAGGCAGACTCATGGGCCAAAAAGGCCAAATCTCTTCATCAATGATCACCTCGTTTAAATAGGATTTGTCATCCCCCCCAAGTTCCTTAGTGCGATGGGCAAGGGCACAATCGTTACAGAGGTTTGGAGATCACCAGAGAACAAAAAGGGACTTTTACTGTCTCTAAATTTGAGGAATAAGCTAGGGTTTAGACCCACTTCCCATTTCATTTCTCCTACTCCAGCTGGCGGGTACAAAAGGACAACATATAGGTGGCCTCACACACTCACACATGTCAAACATCATCTCGCACGAGTTAGAATTTACTCCATTTGCAGTGAAGCCGAAGTATATGGGATAATGGCAAGCCATGAGCTCTGATGTAGGGTGAGGATCAAGGAAGAATTTCTAGGTGGTATTATGTTCAGTTCGTCGGGAGATCAATCAAGGGAGGTGGAGATCAGTGTGAGGACGGACTTGGAGGTGAAGGTCGATTCGTCAATGCATGCATAATTTTTCAGGATTTCTGGACGTGCTCTAGAATTGAGCTTTGAATTGGTTGTAGTGGTGCTATCAGGGAACTCAAATGGTGAAGGTTGGCAATGTTTTATCCTTTTCTTATTCATTCTAATTTTCCAGGAGGATTCACCTAGTCGTCTTTGTTGGTAGTTGTCCCTGTCTAAATGTTGGGGAACTTGGAGTCTGAGGGGTCTGAGGAGTCTGAGTGTTATGGATAGCCCCAATAACAAAGAAATTAGGATGGCCTTGCGGGGGAAAGAAGAAATCAATCAGGAAAATAGCCCAGCTCTGATGTCTCTCTCAACAAAAATGGTAGATAAGGAACAATCTCTAAGTGCTCTCTCAATTAATGTTATGACTCTCATTCATAAGTAGAGGCTTCAAATTGACTCCTTGGAAGTTGAATGTGGTCGTCAATGATCTCTGGTCGTTGCAATGGAATCCAACAACTTGGGCATTAGACAACATGGAGCAATGGAAGATGACATCGTCAACCAAGTTCGAGACCTAATGGATATCGAGGAATCAAACACTCCCCACCTAGCTGAAGAAAGTGAAGGCGAAGCATAGGACAATGTACATACTTAATTCATGAATGTTTTTTATGTCTATTTGCGTCTTGGATCAATATATTAGGATAACAACTAACGGAATTACGTGGAAGTTTAGTCTAGTCTTAGAAGTCTCTAGTGGCCTATTATGTATAGAAAATAGACTGATAGACGAGCCTTATTTTGGACCCAATTTTGTTGTAAGCTCATGTTGCAGTCCTAGTGAAGCCTTGTCTTTTAATATGTAAAAAAATATTTTCCGTTTCTGTTTTAAAAAAAGGATTTGCTTGAGATTTGGTTGCCACATTTTCTCCTTATTACTTCTTCACATAGCCAAAGCTACATTCTTTTTGTTGTCATCGCAGCGAAATGAGTCACATAATACACAATGAAAAGGAAGGTTGAGGGAAATTCCCAATGAACCACATCCAATCCATGGGACAAAGCCCTAGTGTGTGTCTCGTTGTTGGAGGTTGTTGATATACTCAACTGAGATATGATGATAACCCAAGGTGAACTTCCATCTATCAAAGTGCACCCAAATGTTGTGTAGACAAGTCCAGTGTTTACCCACAAAGTGATCTATGACAAATTTTGACATCCCTCCAAAGGCTTTTTTGATGTTTTGGTAGTTGCAGGAGGTATTCCCTCCTGGATAACTTTTCTTAGAGAAGAAGAGGATTCCAAGAAGTCAAAGGAAGACCATTGAACAGTTGAAGAACACCCAGGAAAAGAATAAAGTGAAATAGAAGACCACAGAAGAAAAGTCGGCCCACGGGAAATAATAATAAAGTGGAAATATAATTTCCAAGAAGAGAAGTCGACCCACATAATTAATAAAGACCTAGAATAAGAAGTCAGCCCCAGACAGGCGCCCATATTAGTATAAATAATAATTTGGGTCAATTTGTTTGTACAGTCAGGCAGTTCTCCTTCTGCAGTGCGCACTAGTCAGTTGCAGCTGCAGCTACAATCTTGCTATTTTTGGTTTTTGGTTCTTTTGGAGAGTGCACCCCACTTGGGGAAAGATATTCTTTGTGATCTCTCTTGTATGCTACCTCTAGAAGAGTTGCACTACGGTTGTGTGGTGTTTCCCATTTTCTTCATGCCAATTGCAGTAGCAGTTGCAGTTACAGTAGCAACTGCAGTTGTAGTTACCAGTTGTGTTAGTCTTGTGGTGTGTTAGTGATGCGCCTATCTTGCGCTAGTTCTGTGGCGAATCAATTGTCTACCCTCACCAGGGTTTGACAAGAAGAAGAGATAAGTATTTGGTTCTTCATTGTTGGTTTCCTCTTGTGATTAGAGCTTGTTCATGGTTGTATTGGAATATTCTCTCTAAGAAAAGTTGGTTGGGTTTTTCCTTGAGTTCGGGGTTTTCCCAGGATAAATCCTTGTGTCCTCTTGTGCTTGTTTATCTGTTGATTATATATTTCAGTATATTATTATTGGATGTTAAAAGAAGATAAAAATGCTATGGTAAAGATAATGTTAATGAAACTAATGAAAATCTAACATGGTATCAGAGCAGGTTTCCTTCATAATAGTCTAACCGTTGGAAGGAAGATTGTGAGATTTGCCACATTGCTGAGATTTGCCACTACACAAGCAATTTTTTGTTGTATAGTTTTATTTTTCAAACTTGTTGAGCACTTGTTAAAAAGTCGATTGGGACAAACACCACCACTGATCAACTTGCCCTACTATAGTGCACTTATTACACTTCTCAGATTGACTTTCTGTCAAAATTGAATTTTTAGGATTTTAGGCTTGTTGACATTTTCCTGATTCATATTTCTAAATTCTTCTTGTTAATGTAATGTCTCATATTAGAAGACAAAGTTGGATGTTGTATAAGGGTGTTTGCATGAGACGTACACTTGGAAAAAGGACATTTATCCAAGTATTGACAGTAAATCCAAAGGGATCTTAGTTCTAGTGCACTTAGAGGAAGCCCAAGAGTTGGAGGCAACAGTGACAATGTCTCCTACAATATAGAACAACTCAAATGGGACAACAACAACTAGACTCCAGGTTTGCATATCATGTTTGATATTTTATACTACTACAACCTAAGTAAGTGTTGTAACTAGAATAATAGTCTTTAGAGTTCTATTATTGTTATTGCTATCAAATGTTTAGTAACACTTGGATATTGTTGGCATTATGATCATTAAGTAAAATCTCATTGTTTAGTATTAATGATGCACTTGTTTACAAGATAAATTGATCTCCCCTAGGAGATGTTCTTGGTTGTTGACCTTATTCCAGGCAGGTTGTCTTGTAAATTCCATGGAAGTTACCATGGATATGTTGTTGTTCTTGTTTCTTCTTCCGAGCGGGTTACCATGGAGGAATGATTGGTCACAAATCTAGAAGAGTGTTGTTCTTATTTCTTATTATTGTGTTTTTGTTTTGGCTTTTGTTCCATGCAAGTCACAAGTGATAGCTATGAGAAGGAGCTATTGTGATGATTGTTCTCATTCTTGTTTTTTATTGTTCTTATTATAAGACTATTAT
>WSFP011441866.1:0-20521 GCA_009831015.1 Picea engelmannii | reverse complement strand
CAAGAGAAACTCAGAGAGGACGAAAAAAAAGAACAAGTATGTTATGATTGGTGTTCTCCCTGTATTCGATGCTTTGGTTGGTTGAAAAGGATGCCTGGAGGTTTGTTTGTTGAACTTATTTGTTTTCTTGATGGGAATTGTAATGGATTTTGAGGTCATGTGCAAAGTATTTCTTTGTAAGTATATAACTTCTTCCAACAACACAGATTTGGCAAGTGTATGGAATTGTACAGATCGCAGAAGAATTTATCTTCCTCGAGGGAAGCGCATTTACAGTTGCTTGCAAAATGGCCTGTCATGTTCGTAAATGATGAGAAACATTACTCCATTTGCGAATGTAACCAGAGGCAGATAACAAAGACTGTATGGGTGGATAAACGACATATTATCACTACAAAAGTTTCTATTTCATAGTTTGATGAGATGCATGTGGGTCTGGTAGCCGGCTTGACAGAAAGGCATGTTCTTTGTCAAAGTTTGCTCGATTTCCTCTGGATGTATTTGAAGACTCCACATATTTGGCGTCACCTCCGATCATTCCAGAACTTTCTGTGAGCCTCCATACCTCCACTGCTATGAGGAAATATATATTGTTATGCCATCTGCAACATTTGATACACTTTCCAGACCTGTGTTGGTGCGTTCTGCAACATTTGATGCACTTGCCATACCTCTGCTACCCGAAGAAGTTATGTGCCTCAACAGATTTTCATTTTGCATATGGGTTGGAAATTTCTTCCAATTTACTGTAATAAAGCAAAGAAGTTCCACATACAAATCCTCAGGCAAGCTTCTCAACCAAACAGATGATCGAATATAGGGAGAATACCAATCAGAGGAAAATTAATATAGGGAGAATACCAGACAAAGAATGGAATGTTGAATAAACAACCATTGCAAGCAGGCCATATATGGAAGAGACAAGGTATTCAAAAAGCTGGCATAGATGTACTTGGCAACACCGATTAAGTACAAAACCAAAAATTGATATTCAACTTGTTTTTTATGAATAAAGAGTTTGAACGTCAAGAAAACTGTGAAGAAGCTTCATCAATGTACATATTTTTTATTGGTCGACGGCAGGCGAAATCAAAATCGTTGTCGCAAATAGCCTCAACTGTATTTTGTAACCCATCTTATTTGAATATAGAATAATTTTGGTTTATTTTTTAATAGTATTTTCCAATTTCCGGTATTTGTTTTAATTGTATTTTGTACCTTCTTCCCCTGTGTCATTAAACATGAAGGACAAGATTTTGTTTCTGCTGCCCACTACTTCAATCTAAATAAAACCCTCTTTGTTCTTTCTTTACATTTTACATTTGAGAATAATTTTTCATAGGCCATACTTATGTGGCGCTGACCCTGTATTTAAAGAAAGAAATTGGAGGACCCATCCTGCTTCCATTCTTCAGGTTCCATAAATAGAATGAATTAATGAGTTACAACAAGGCAGATGAAATGTTGATGCAATGTTCCTGTGGAGTATGGTGTATATATTGCAACTTCTTCTATTTGATAATATCCGTGCATACATACTAATATTAGTACTATTGGAATAAATACAAAAAACTTTCTCTTCGACAAAGCTTGGGAAATTATGTTTGGGTTTGCAGTATTAAAAAACTATGTCCTCTGTTCCATCGTATACATCTTGCAGCCTAAGAACTTTTGTATTCTGCAATTTATGCTTTGATTACTTAAGTCACACCAAATTTTGATTCCATTAATATATATTAGTATGAATACTATTGAGATAAATATGAAAAACTTCTCCATTGATAGATACTAATATGAATTCTATTGAAATAGATATCAAAACTTTGTCTTGGCCAATACTTAGCCAATTATCTGGGCACCAGTCCCCGGGTTCGCGGTACCCAGTACCTATGTCCCCTGTTTCTTCATATACATGTTGCAACCAAAGAACTTCATTGATCTGCAATTAATTCTTTTACTAGTGAGAACCCAACAGACATTCGAAAACATTTCCATTAATAAATGAAAAAAAAGGTTTTTTCAACTGTCAGATACTTATCTTCATCTACATCTGTATGTTCACATGATGAATCCGACCGACCGTTGTACCTTTCCATAGCTAGGAAATTTTATGGATGTGGTTTCCGGATCGGCTATATACTTAGTGCCGTTTCTATGGAATCCGGTTCCAAAGTTGGTGGGATGAAATGTATTCATCTCGATCTATATCCTCACATGACGGATCTGACCAACCACTGTTCTTTTCCATGCTTAGCCAATTTTATGCCCGCCGCTGCAGGGCCGACGGTTGTGAATCCAACTGCTTATCGTTCCTCTATATACATGTTGCACTCAAAACATCCGTGATCTACAATTCCACCGTGGGTTCCTCGTATACATTAACTTTGTTCAAAGTATCTGTTGCTGCTTTCCATCCCCAACAAATTCACGTCTTTCCTGATATAAATAAAAAATGCTGTTACTAGTGACAAGTGGAGACAGTGGTACGAAAGACACTTCCGTGATCTGCAATTTATGCCTTAACTGGTGAGAACCCAGCAGGGATTCAAAAGCATTTGCATTAATAATCAAACACTAGATGTTTTTCTATGAGATACTTAGTTCTTTTTCCCTTCTCTTCTTCCCGTGTATTATCTACAATTCCACTGCGAAATCCTCCGTCCTTTTTCCCTTATTTTCTTCCCATGTATTATGGGACTATAAAATATGGACCTGATATTTTATAGAGCATGTACGAATTCACATTCCATACCTAGCGACATTTTGGATCGCGGGTTCTCAGGCGGGCGGGCTCAAAATTGGGCCTCCATTGTTCCGTGGCCTACAAATAGCACCCAGAGTTCCGCCATATACAAATTGACAAGCGAACCTGCGGACTGGCTGACTCAACATTGCACTTCTATTGTTCTGTGTCCTCCAAACAACGCTCCCACTTCCGCGATATAGAAATTGACACACCAAATGTAGGACTGGCGGGGTGGAGATTGTCATTGTTTACGGATGGTAATCCCTATGAAGTATCTAACAGTATCTAAAAAATTATTTTGAATACTAAATTAGCTCTTAGTAGTGAGAATTGGACACAGAGGTACAAAACAATTGGTATTGCACTCTCCGCAATATACAAATTGACTACCGGATTCTGACATCGTCCACTCTTTCGTGTTACATATTATGCATTCAAATGTTCGGAGTGATACAATTAGAAGGTCCGGGCCTCGCCTCCTCTGCAGACACCTTCTTAGCCTGTTTTGGATCCTCCTGTTGCCAAGTTCATGAAATATTCAACTCCAGCATTGGCGGGTTGACATATATTTACCTCCATCTATATAATTAGATGACAAATCCGACCGACCGCTGCTGCTTTCGATACTTGGCCAATTTTATTTCCACGGTTGCCGCGTTTCCACCAATTTCATCTCCATCTATATCCTCGCATGGCGAATTGGACCGCCCGCTGTTCCTTTTCATACTTGGTGAATTTTATGCCCGCGGTTGCTGAGTTGACGCAATTGAACTCTGTTTCTTTTTGTTTCGTTATATACATCTTCCTCTCAAAATTTTCGTGATCTACAATTTGAATGTTAACTACTCCGTCCTTTTTCCCTTTTTTTCTTCCCCTGTATTATGGGACTATAAATTATGGACATGATATCTTAGAGCATGTACGAATTCCACATTCCATACCTAGCGACATTTTTGATCGCGGGTTCTCGGGCGGGCGGGCTCAAAATTGGGCCTCCATTGTTGCGTGTGTTACAAATAGCACCCACCATTCTGCGATATACAAATTGAAAAGCGGACTTGCGAACTGGCTAACTCAACATTGCACTTCTATTATTCTGTGTCCTCCAAACAACGCTTCCAGTTCCGCGATATACAAATTCACACACGAAATGTAGGGCTGGCGGGGTGGAGATTGCCATTGTTTACAGATGCTAATCCCTATGAAGTATCTTACGGAATCTAAAAAATTCTTTTCAATACTAAATTATCTCTTAGTAGTGACAACTGGACACAGAGGTACGAAACAGGTGGCATCGCACCCTGTGCAATATACAAATTGACTACCTATTTTGTACCTTTTTTTTCCCTGCCCGCTACCTTCGTACTTTCTTACTATGCAATTAGAAACCTTTCATGCTAATAGATGACCATGCAAGAACCGTCAACATTGTCATTAATGGGAGAAATGCTCGAGGAGATCTCCCATTATTATGCATTAAACCAAGATGTGCAGAGAGTTATTTTGTCCCTTCCGATTGTTCATCTCGAACACGCATTGTCATGTTGGGCCACTCAAGAAATCTACAATGCTTAATTGCTCATTGCGATATCTGCCATGTTCTCCGTTCTATGTATGCAATTACTAATGTTTAATGTTAACAACGCATCATGCAACAACAGTCCAAATTGTCATTAATCAACGAAAGTCTCGAGGACATCTCCCATTGACACGCTTTGGACCAAAATTTGCGCAGGGTTATATTATCCCTTCCAACTTTTCATTTCATCCATCCTTTGGAACAAAGAAATGTTCTTGTAGACTTATGGCAGCAGGTCGACAACAGTTTTGTGGAGATACATTAAATATGCTCGCACACCAGGACCAGAACTTCTAGTGGTCTAGGGCATACTTTTACTATTCATCCCATTCCACCCAGAACAAAGTGATTTGGACCTCTAGAATCACTCGTGCAGGCTGCGTCCTTGAGGTTTTTGACTGTAAGGAGGTGGTCTCTTGATGCACCGAAAAATATATTCCAGGCCAAAGAGTTATTCCACTGCGCGACCATTCTCCTGCTTCTTTGTCACCTCAGGTCTTCTGCGAGATGTTAAAGTTGTCGAAGCCAACATTGACGTCCAGAGGACAAGACTGCAAGCAATTTCTAGAAAAACATCATAATGGGTTGGACATCTTAGCCGACTTCCTCGAATACCCGAAAACAGTTCTTGAAGATATCACAAGGTTGTAGGTAAGTTCCTTTAGAAATCCATTCCGGGAAATTGCTTGGCTGTTTACAAGAATAACGGGACAGGCATCCACAATAAGCATTTCCCATATAATTATTTATATTTTGTATTTCACAGTCAAGGAACAATACATTTTCGATTGGGGGAAGCTAATTTCCATTGAGCTCTATTCCTAGTTGTCATGATTCAAAGAATCAAATAAATTTTATATGTCATCCTACTTGATTTTTGCAATTGTGTATTGCTGCTCATTTCCAAAACTTTCTCTTTCCAATAAAATAGACTATGGATTCGACCCAGAACATTCTGGCACGAGGCCCTGTGGAGGCACAAGGCCTCCCATTATTTTTATGAAGTTTTTAATGGCTTTGTCTCAGTTTTCAAAGATTTACTATTAGGCAAGGATGCTCCACGGATGTCTATCCGGGCAACCAAGTTTTTGAACAGGAAGGGCACACTTGAGAAAGAGGAAAATCACAGTGTCCTCATGGTCTTTGGCTCTAAGGAAAATCCTGCCTTCCTTCCATGCCACATCATGAACAATATGTTTGTTGCAGAAATAACAAGGCAATATAACCACTGGTTGCATTTTTTCCATGAAAAGAAAAAAAAAACAGTTCATTCCTCTGCCCTGGAAAGTCGGAGACTTCATGTGCATAAACATCAACAAGATTCAGGATTTTTCTGCCCATTTCAAGAAATTGAACCGAACGTACACTGAAAGGCTAAAAGGATTCAACCCTAATGGCATTTTTCGAGAACATTTGCTGGGTGTTGGCTTTAACACCTCTTTTATCCATAGACACCTGACCCAAGACATGGACAGTGTCGACAACAATCCTGCTTGTGCCGATTGCGACATAGAGACATTGAAAAGCGCGACTGAATTGTACAGACAACATGGAAAAGTATCCGGTGAGAAGAGTACCCAGTCGCCCGCCAACACTCCAAAGAGCACGACATCATAGACCATCACTTCGACAGTCCACCCCAGTAAGAAAGAAACCCAGAAATCTTCGAACATAGGAGGAGATAAGAACCCTACTCGCATAAATATTGATAGTTATCACAAAATTCCACTGACGAAGAAGATAAAAAACAATGCAGGGCAGGCGGAGGAACCCAAAATTTAAAGTGGAAAACTGCAACTTGGAATTGAAGTTGAGCACATGCAAAAAATTGGATCATCCATGGTGGAGATATATGAGACCAACTTTTTTGACATAGATGAATCCTTCATAATCCAGAGAAATATTTTTGACAACCAATCTAAAAGTATGGTCATTGAAAAGAGAGATGTAACAAATAAGAAAGGTAAATCTCACAAAGAGATTAACTTTAGCGAAATGCCGCCGTCCCAAATTTTCTCATTTCACCAGGTAACCAGTGAAATTCTTCGTGATTCCATTGGAGGAATTGAGATGGAAAATGCCAATCTGAAACACTGCCTCAACGAATTTGAGTAGGCTTTCATTTCAACCCCAGAATTTTCCAGTCCTTTGGCAAAAATCATGCCTGCTACCACTGCAACAAAGATGAAAGTATCCTCTACCCTCCTGCATGCTCTAGAGCCCTTGTAGAGAATAACATCAACAAAAAAATGCAGCTAGTTACTGAAGCCTGGGAAACATCTTAAAATTTAGTTTCCTTTGGAAAAAAGGCCAATTATTTGCTGCAACATTTGGAGGCGAATTTAAAAAATGAATAGCTTTTCTGTCATCAGGTACTGGCCCCTTTTTCCGATTATGCCATCAACACATCGAAACTGAAAAGAAGACAGGAGAAAATCCCCTCCCCAAAGCACACCAAAAAAGTAAAAGCATGTTGGCAAAAGAAAGTTGACAACCTAGAGCTCATTGTCAAATCATGTAAACACGTCATATCAGAAAAGGAACATTTATTCACAAGCCTGCTCTAGATGGACTTAGTGGGAACTACCAACGACATTCAAGATCGTAACTTAATTCTCAAATCCTTGTCAATCACCAAAGAATCCTTCCAGGAGAAAGTTGATATTTTGAAGGGGTTGTCTTTCGAAAAGTTTTACAACATACTTGAACATCGTCTAGATGAGCATGAGTGCTGGGTACTGGACTATGCCTCACACAATGAATAAATTGAATAGAGTCTGCATAGTATTTCAATGGATCTAAGGAAATTAGAAAACGACCTTTACGACATATAAATTTGGGAAGAAATCAACACAACCCCCATGAAAAGCTACATCGAAGAATGGTTCCAACAGAGAATGGACAACCTCGTCCAGGAAGGGCTACAACCGGTCAATAGGACTCCACTGACCATGGACGACAACAACAAAAACACATCGGCTTCATAGTAAGTCTATACTGGCATCTTTTTTTTTTTTTTAAGTAAAAAATGGAACCTGCTATATTAGATAGACAAAACTTTTACAGAGTATACAAAAGAGTAGGTCTGGAATCACCCAAAATGCTGCCGATTATCAGAAACCAGCATATGTAAAGGGCGAGTAGCAATAGCATGAAAAACATAATAGCAGAGTGGCATCTGTCTTGCCCGGAGGAAACCAGGACAGATGTCAAGTTGTCTAAATACACATAAAACAGTAATATAATAAAACTAGGAACCAAGAGAGCAGATAAAACTAGGAACCGAAAGAACATATAAAACCTAGGCGCCTGGTGACCTGTCATCCTTGCTAGTCTGCCGCGTGGTCCCCGCCAGGATGGCGAAAGCTTGCGCGCAGAGGGGGCATTTCCGCTTGGCTGGCGCGTTGGAGAACGCATCGAGGAGCATGTCCATGCGCTGGCCCATGAGGAGGGCCCGATGTTCCAGGTCCGACAGATGCCCCCGAAGGTCGAACATTAAAGACAGGTGCTCTTCCCGGATGAGTGAGCCATGCATGCTGCCACCCACGTCCACTGCCGCTTCAGAACCCGCTTCGAACACTCTCTGCTCCGCATCAGCCTCTGCACTCTTCGAGCCTGCTTCGTTCACCTGTGTGCCATGGCAGCTGCAAGTTTCATCACCAGGCCAGGGTATTTCCTCCACGATACAGCCAGGGGTATCGTCTAGCCATGTCAGAGTGGGTTTGCATGCTTCCGGATGGGTCGCCACACGGGTCTTCTCGCTGATCGACAGGTCCTCCATGAATGGGTCTTCCACCACTATGCAGTGGGGAAACTCCTCCTCATTACCAGCTTTCTGCAGGGCGCCCGACGCATTCTCTTTGACGTCTCGGCTACATCCAACTCCAGGCTCAGCTATGGTGGCAAGCCGTGCCAATCTCTCTACCCTGGCTCTCTTCCTAAGAATGGATGTTGCCAGAGCCAAGGCCCGTTCCAACTGCTCCTTACGACGCCGCTGCGCTTTATGAGCCTCCCAGGCCGCGCCACGGCGAGGTCTTCCTCTCTTTCGAGCCATGATGAAGGAGCGGGGCAATTGCCGGTGAAGGCCGATGAACCAGGAGAAGAACAAATGCAATTGCTGGTGAAGGCCGATGAACCAGGAGAAGAACAAATGCAATTGCAGGTGAAGGTGCGAGGCACAGGAAAGCGAGCTCTGTCTCGTTACGGTCAGAGAGAAAAGAAGCAAAGATACTGGACCGCACCAGAGCGTCCGAGCGAAGTGAAAAATGCAGAGCCTCACCAGAGCGGCACAATGAATACTGGACACGATGAGAACTGGACCGCACTAGAGCGTCCAAGCAAAATGCAAAGCCGAGGTGGGTGCAGTCCCGCTCTGTCCGGGCAAATTGAAAACCAAATAATCAAGATCCGAGGTCATCCTCCTACGTTTAACCCTTGCCATCCCGGGAACACTGAGGTTGTAAATGCTCGCGCGAGGGAAAGGTCCCTCCATCCTGCAACTGCAACTATGACCGTCCCCCATGGTTAATACAGGCTCGTGGGTGGCGGCTATCGACATTTATGCCTGGGCCGAGTGCAAGTCCACCTGTAGCCCTTGAGCTACATGTCACCCCATCCGGGGGTCTATACTGGCATCTTGTTTTCTTTATCAATCCAGTTTAATTCTATGCTGTCATCTTCTTTTCTTTATCAATCCACTTATAACGTCTTTATATAGAAAACTGTAACCAAAGACTCATAACTTCCAATTTTTTCTTTTCAGGTCTTCCTCTCTACCGTCGCGCACTTTGTGTACTTATTTATTTTTATGGTCCGTTGGAGCCCCAATCCCAGTCTATATGACAAACACATTTAAATTTCCAGAAACATGTAACAAACATTATTAATTTTTGATAAATTCCAAAGAAAACTGATTCGACAATGACTTTATTGTATACTAAATTTTGGGTTTCCAGGAACCTTTCTTGTTTGTTCCAAAGAAAACTAATTCGGATCTGCTACATTTCTTCTGTCCTCTTGTATTCTATTTTTTTTTTTGTCTTGAACCACGTTCTTACTATTCTATTGTATGATTTTAAATGTTCATGTAATTTCCAGAGATATGTAACATACATTATTTATTTTATAATAAGTTTCTATAGTTCGCAAGTCTGCTTGTCAATTTCTATATCGCGGAACTCTCGCTGCTATTTGTACGGCATGGAACAACAGAGGCCCATTTTTGAGCCCGAGAACCCGCAATCCAAAAAATTCCTAAGTATGGAATGAGGGCTCCGTGCATGCTCTATAAAATATGTGCAAATAAAACTAATTCGACAATGCTATATTTTTTTTTCCAAGAAAAGCCTTAGTTTTAAAGCAAACTAATTCGGGAATGCTAATTTTTTTTTGTGTTTTTCTCCACAAACCTATGTAATAGACGTTATTACTATCCTATCATATGATTTTAAATGTTCATGTCATTTCCAGAGATATGTAACAAATATTATTAATTTTTGGTAAATTTCTATAGTCCGCAACTCCGCGTTTGATTTTGTATATCGAGGAACTATCGGTCCTATTTGTAGCGCACAGAACATCTGAGTCTCAATTTTAAGCTTGCCAGCCCGAGATCCCGTGATCCAAAAAATGGCTAAATATGCAATGAGGGCTCCGTGCATGCTCTATAAAATCTCATCTCCATATTTTATAAAAGTACAAATTTCGTATGTATAGAACTAAATATCTACTTTATAAAAGTACACATTTCATATGTACTTTTATATATTTCTCTTAAATTTCTATAGTCCGCAACCCCGCTTCTCAATTTGTGTATCGCAGAATTGTCAGTGCTATTTGTAGGGCACGAAACATTAGAGGCCCAATTTTGACCCGCCAGTCCGGGTCCAGGAACCTATAATTTCATAAATTTCAATTTCTTTTGTGTCCAGGAGTCCTTTTAAAGATAACTAATTCGGTAATGCTATTTTTTTTGTGTCCAACAACCTTTCAAATGTTGAGAATTTTTGATATTTTTCAGGAAGAACTAGTTCGAGAATACTATGTTCTGCATGCAAACCACATGTATTTCAACTTTCCATCCACGTCTCTGTACTATGTCTCATTTACTCCCATCACAACTTGGCAGGGACTTCGCTGCCATGCAACACTTGTTTTGGTAATGGTTCTATGGGCTTAAACTATGGAAAATCATGGATTTAGGAACTATGTCGCCAACATGGAAACACACTTCCCAATGCAAAATCTTTGCAAAGATTGGTAAAACCTAAGTCTGTAATAAATCCATGTGACATTGACGCCGAAATATAGTGATGGGATAAGGTAATGATTCATTCTAGAATAGTAAAATATGAAGGCTAAAATGATTTTGGTACCACTGAGAGGACATTTTCTCAATGTTTGGTCATAAATAATTTTTTTTTACTCTAATCACTCAGGGTATTTGATACCTTTCAATGTGTGAGCCCTATCAATGAGATCTGCATATGCATGGGAAACTAAAACTGCAAATTGGAAATGGAGATAGGAATATGTTCCTCTAATGCACAAACATTATTTTTTCAAAGTATTCATAACCATTCTAAAGAACAACATCTAGGTATAAAGGGAGTTTGGTCGTCATGGTTTCGAATCCTCGACGTGCTTAATATATTCTTAGTTGTGAGATTTCCTATTGAGATTTGCACATTTGCAATACGTTCACATCATGAATTGAAACAAATGGAAATATAAAGATATATCCCTAGTATATAATCATGGTTTGGATGAGTTATTATTCACAACTAATGTTTTCAGGGAGCTCTTAGATTAATGAGTGTATGGTCTTGGAATCCATTCATGGATTAGCACTTTGTTCTTAATATTTTCACAACAACCAATATTACTTAGGTGTTTTGGCCACTAGAGGGGGTGATCTATTCATTTTGAAGATTGGAGAAGGATCCATCAATGGTGTAATCATATTTCATTTGAGTATGATGAATCTTACCTTTATAACCCTATTGACAATTCTATACAAAGAAAAATGCTAGAAATTTGGAGGCAATCTTTTAGAAAAGATCCCGTGTACCATCAATAGATACATAAAAGACAATATATGTAATACATGCTAAAATAGATGAAGGACACTTTTAAACAACCAAGATAATCCATAAAATACCATACCATGTGTTGGGCTATGGTTTGCCTCAATGTTTAAAGAATGTTCCAAATGGGTGAGAAGGTGTGAGCAATGTTAGAAGGATTCAATTAAATAATACGTTGGATATTTCCATCCCCTTAAACCTATCCTTCCCATGCAATGGTTTGAACACTCGTGAATGGACTTTGCAAGGCCATTTGTTCCTACTAAAATAACCCATTCAATGTATATCATTTTAGCCACATATCTCTTTACAAAATGAGTTGAATTAAGGGTATCAAGCATTTATACAACATTAGCACTGAATAAGTTATTGCTTTAGCATATATTTTGTATATTTCGGTTGCCCTATACAAATCACATTAGATAGAGGAGCTCACTTTACAACGAAAGTAATTAAAAAAATGTTGTGTGATTATAAAATGCTACATTACAAAAACAACCCATACTATCCTAGAGCCAATGGGACAACAAAAAAACTCAAATAAAACCATGGTAAGTGCTTTGATAAAATTAGGTGACTTGAAGGGGAAAATTGGGAAAATAGATTGTATGTTTTCCTATGGGCCTACTAGACTACATGGAAGAAATAAACAAGACACACATCATTCCAACTTTCTTTTTGTAAATTAATCATAATATGTATATAATTATGGGTTCCATCACTTATAATTGTTATAGATTAGAGGTGACAAGAGATTGAATCATTGAAAAGCATATTGGATGTATTGGAGAAGCAAGATGAAAACAACAAATCGAGTGATTGTCAATAAATCATGGCTAAGAATAGAATAGATCATGGATAACAATAGAATGATGAATTTTATTTACAATAGGATCAAGAGACATGAATTTAAAACAAGACAATTTGTGCTTCTATGTGATATCAAAATAAAATATAAAATATAAAAGTTTAAGTATGGTTGGATTCAACCATACAAGCTAACAAAGCTATATGACAACAGATCTACAAAACTTGAGACCATGGAAGAATTTCCTCATATCATTAGTGTCAATATGTCCCAAGTAAGAAACTCACACACATGAAAAACATGGTAGTTAGGGATAAACCCGATGCAAACCCCAAGCAAGAAAAGGTGTTAGTTTGGATAAGGGACAAAGATAAACAATTAATTAGGAAGACATGGAAGTTTGAACCAACAACCTTTCACTAGAGAACATAAATAGAACAAGGGTTGTATCATATGGGTAGAAAAATTCAAAATCATGCAAGAGGTCTAGCACATGCTTGGCCTCTGCATGCATTATTTATTTCAAATAAAACCCAAATGGAGGCTACCAAACCAAGCTGTCTCACCAAGCTTGGCCCAACTCCCTCTTGAGGATAAATAATCACAAATCCAATTGAGGAGAGATGATATCAAGGTTGCAACTTGGGATCTCAACCTTTCACACAGAGAAACAATTTGGGTATCCTTCAATGTACCCACCAATAGGATCAACACATGCATAGAACGCTTGACATTAACTCCTAGATTTGAAAAGGTTGGCTTTGGCAAAGTGACGAGGAAAAATTCAAATTGAGCAATCCAAGGATGATTGAGGAAAATGTAATGAAACTCCCACAACAAACCTCCTTTGTTGGATCAAAATGGGTGGTCAAGATCATAATCTATCAAATGCATGGTATACCTAGTACCATAACTTAAAGTTGACAAGCCTATACATTGCAACAACGTGGTATAATATATTCACACAAGGCAATATTACAACCATAACATTGGTATTTCCAAAGCACATATAATTTGCATGGTTAATCTTGTATGTATTTTCCCTTACATCATGCATATATTATACCAAGCTTTGATCTCTCTCTCTCTCTCTCTCTCTACACACACACACACACACACCCCTTAGGTGTGAGGGCAAGCCTGAATGAAGGCATTGACCATGCTTTTATTTGGTCTTTAACGTAACATTCAAGCACCCAATGCTTTGGTTTTTCACTAACATTGTTCCTTGTAGGTAACTTAAGTTAGACCCAAGCAAGATAAAAACATGCCATATCAACAATGGAATTGTTTCCAACCAAACATACCATTGATTTTTCATTCATTCATATTCTGCCCGTGGACAACTTGTAACCAAGTGAAACCATGGCCAAACAAAATATGTCGAAAATTCCATAATGAAATAACGACAATGAACCTATTTTCAATATATATGCATATCCATTGTTCATACATTATTTTTGATTATCTATAGCAACCATGGACCAAGCCACAAACATATAAGCATGTGACAATCCATCATCAAAATAGACATATTAGTAGCATCATGAAACAAATCATGGAGTGATCATACACCATCAACATATATAAGCATAAGTAAATGGACTATCAACTAGTAACATGTTCATAATTATGACCACTATGCACACTAGGAGGATTCCCTACAACTAGCTACTAAGAGATTTTGGCAAAAACAAAGCATGTTCATTATTACGGTGATTGACACAAGTAGATATTGATACGAGTATAAGATTCACTATGACACTTCACATCGATTGAATGTTGACTAGATTTTGAGTCAACATCTGGTGACTCCACGTGGTATGTTGTTTCCAACAACATTTATACATTAAGATATATGGTTTCACAAGACATAAGCTAGGTCTCACTCTGGGGAAAATTACGACAATCAAGCTTAGACATTTGAAACAATAACAATACAAGCAAATAACTGAACTCACATTCATTTTTGAAAAGGGAAGAAAATGAATATAGTGGGGCTAATGTTATATAATGGGAAAATAAAAAAGTCACATTAAGAAGAGTTAGGAAACCATAACAATACCATTTCATCATTTCAACTCACCCAAGGTGGAACATTATGAACCTCTAAGCAATTTTATTTTCGTTTCATGATATATCCCTACCACAACATTCAACTAACAATATCCATGTCAATGATAAACAAACCAAACTTCTATGGGTTTGATTGAGCAGACAATCCACTATTTTTGAGGCTTAATTTGGATATACAAATGTAAACAAAAATCGGGCAATTTTGCAACATAAAGAAAAAGACAATGTGAAAGGAAGAATGCAATGCAATCAAACACGCAATAAAATAGAGCTGAAAATATAAAACTAAATGCAACGTTCAGAAAATAAATTTAAGAAGAGAGAATAAAAGGAACGAGAGCAACTACAAGAAAGAATAATGAAAAGTAAACAAAATCAAACCTGCAGATGCAAAGTAAAAGTGATCTTTTTTTTTTGTGTGTTGCATAAATAACCTCAAGAAGTAACCATAATCAATAAGGAGGTGACACATCATAAAATAATTGAACATAATTAAAGGTAATTAAAACTCTGTGGGTGTAGTATGAGTCCCACTATTTGAATGTTGTCTGACACAAACACTTTTAATTAACATTCCAGATCTCCTAGACATAGAAGCATGGAAAATAAGAAGAGTAAAGAACTTGACCAATGGGAAGAGTAGATATGAGAGCATAAAATGACAGAAGAATCCACAATGATAAAACATACAATGATAGGTATTGATGACAAACATTTGTCATTAGATGTGATTAGAATAAGGGGGAAGGCCAACATATATCCTTGGGTGGCATAAGCTTTCCAATAATATTTTATTTGCATTATTTCGTGTCTATATGCCCATGAAATGATTTGTGCAAGTTGCATGTCTCCGTGGGGCCAAAATCCAATGTTAAATTTTCCAGGTTCCCAAATTTTTATGAAATGATGCCAGAGTACATAATATCAAAACATAATCTAGATTTCAAGTATGGACTACAAATGCAAAAAATTATAGCTTTATGGTCCAATTTTTTTTAAGGAAATGTTCATTTGAACTTAAGAAAATTGCAAAGCTTTTATAGCTTAGAGTTGAACCTACATTATCAAAAAGAGGTACATTTAGGTTTGTGGATAAGTATGGCCGCGAATTGCATATTCTTGACCAACATTCTCAAATTTATGAAGGACCCATAGAGAAAATATCCACTTGACATAGGATTTATATAGGATTACATAGGATTTTCTTTAACATCTTACTATTTTTGACATAAGAGAGTGCAAATTGGCTGAAAAGGTAAGAGGATTTACTTGGGCAAGTTGGGCACTCCATTTGTGAAGTTATCCTTTCCTTTTGATAGTATCCAAGAAGGCATCCTCATTTGGAGTTTACTCCAGAAATTATAACAAAGAGAAGTGTGCCCTAGGTGGAAGAGTGCTCTTATGCTTTACTATTTTATCACAAACATTCATCCATTTTATTTTCCCCTTCATCTCATTCTTGTCACATTGAGGAGTTAGCCAAAGCATAGAGTAGTTCACTCTCCAAACAAGTTTGACTAGAAATGTCGACTTGGATCACCAAAAAGGTAGGCCAATTTCACTCTCCAAAACTCACCAAGTTCTAAAAGTATTGTTACATTGTTATCAATGACAATTTAGGTCTTATCTTAACAAATTTATTGTAACTTATATTTAAACTTTTTTTGTTTACAAAAAAGAGGACATTCAATATGTCTTCAAGCACGTCCAAAGAATCATATTCCCTTAGTTGATTGAGAAGGCATGTATTGGGTGATAAACACTATAACTCTCTTTATTTTTTATATTTCTATTTGAGCTATATCGAGAGCCAAGCTATAGTAACGATTGATGAATCTCCTCCTTCACTGCTTTCCAAAAGGATGACAAATGATTTTTGTAATAACTTATGAAAAAACCTATGTAAACCTCATTTCAAGTTTTATTTTCTGTACCTTGATGTTGGATGTACCATAGCTAGCTTCCAACCTTTGAATGTCTACCTACCAAGCATAATTGTTCTTAGAGAAACAAGTGTCCAATTAAACCCTTATAACTTGTAAACCTTAAAACAATTATGTAAATATGTTAGTATGGTTGCATCTTCATGTTTTCATTTTGAAAATTCTTTGTTGTACGATGCAAAGTCTGACTCGTTAGGAATAACTATTTTTCATCAGGAATTCATTTAATTTCATGCAATGAACATTGGCGAAAACAACAAAACAACACAAAGGGAAGAAGCTATAACACATGATTCTAAATCCAATGATAATCACCATATTTATAATCTTGCAATCTTCTGAACTGATTTCTTTATTTTGTTAAATATTTATACCAAACATTGATTTCCTTATTTTGTTAAATAGTTATACCAAACAAGAAGGCTATAAATCTATGCAATTCATAGAACATGAATACTTTCAATTAGATTTTAAGTCTTCGTACTTGTGCAAGTACAATTGAGTTTCTAGATGGAGAAAAAGGTACAAACTCCAAAGGCAATTCCATATTCCCATAAAATAAAAAAGAACTACTTGTTTTGAATCACCAAGCAATGCAACCCTCCCATGAATCGCTACTTGGTTGATGACATTTGGAGGGTTTTTTGTACGTGGCTACTAGACCTTGGACTTGGTTGTAGATGTGGCATACTCCTTGATAAGGTGGTTATCTTATGTGGCATTTATATCTTTTACATGGTGCACGTGTTGAGGAGTGTTTCCCCTATATGAACAAGTCATGATAGATGACATATAAGAAATAATCTACTTCCAAACCCTAAAAAAATGATTATAAAACATAAAATTCGATAACCCTACTAAAATCCCAAAAAGAAAAACCCAATTCAAGTAGGGTAAATATAAGTTACTTCAATTCATCAATTCTATGTTTTGTTGTTGGTAGAGGCATCCCTTACTATCATGAATCTAGGTCATTTATGTGGGAAATGGCTAATAAGATCAATGATAGGAATGTAGGTCATTTAGGTGGGAAATGGGAAATGAATCAATGATAGGGATGACTCACACTTGAATTAACATGTCGTTTTAATCTATGCCACATTCTCTTTCACTATGGTGTTGATATTTCTATGTCTTCATTTGGTCTTGAACAATTCTAAGATTTTCTTTGAGTTGATGCAATATCCATTTTATTTCCTCAAGGAAATGTTGGACAAAAGCACATGATTGTCTTGAAAGGTCCAATCAATTAGTTTATGAGGATCATAACCACAAAGGTCCTTTAAGGGAGACAAACCTATGGAAGTATGGAAAGTTTCTTTCTACCAATTTTCGGACAGATGTAGCCACTTGGCTAAGAAGCTTGCAGATATTCCACATAAGTTTTCAAATGTCCCTCCAAACATTTGTTGAGTACCTCATTCTAATAATGTTTCTATGAATGATAAGTATGAAGTTGGGATTTTGAAGGGTAAGTATGAAGGTGGAACTCACATTTTTGTGGCATTCAATTTATCAATATTGCTGCCAATGTTCATTGAATCAAACACTAACTCCAACCAACATTCTACATCGCCAAGTCCACTGAATAGGTGTTTCTGAATATTGAACATTGAAAAAAAAATGTTAAGGGATAACATAATATGCCACATCAACTTATAGTCAATAATATCTAAAAACAATATTATTAAATGAATGATATTTATTTCCACCATTATCTGTCCTTGGATTTTGAATTTAAGTATATACAAGGAAATGAAGGAAAATTTCATGACGCAAGAGAAGCAAATGATTTATACCCTGTCATAAATGTGTTGTGGATCGTGGAGGAGACCTCCCTTCAAACCTACATTTTTCAAAGACAATAAAATGTTAAATGATTAAATAATAACTAAACATCCATGAGATTGCATTTGTCAAAGAGAATAAAAAATTATATGGATGAATAATAATTAAACATGTACAATACTCTAGAAATACTAAAGGGGAATAACTCATGAACGAGCTCCTCTTGGTTTCAAGAATAATTTATTCTCTACTAAACAAGGCAAACCACGTGAAGGTGGAATCTCATTTGGCCCCTCCCCCCCATCACATCACTCTCAATTACCCATATCCAATCATGCATAATAAGTAGAAAAACAAGAATTAAAGGTAAATTAAAGAAAGAAGGTACATGCATACAAAACATGTAAGATTCACACATAACTAGCAAAACAAAAAATTGTACAATCAATAATTTATATTAACAAATTTGTCCTGAAAATATGTACAATCACTTCTCTTTTTGTTTCTTCTTTTTGATAAAATTCATGTGTAAATAATCATCACATTCATCTTGATCCCGACCTTCATCTATTGGGCCCTCTTCTAGTGATGGAAGGCGATGGGTCATCTCAAACATTGTACTACTTCTAGTAGTAGGATGTGGATGTTGATGCACTACAGGGACATCCACTACAATAAAAAAAACACGTTTAAAGTGTTGATGATTCCAGTTATGTGAGACATTCTCCAGCTTACAAACCTATGAGATGTGGATCATTGCATCTATGTGAGTCTTTCTCCAGCTTAAAAATCTGAGAGAAATCCCCTAAGAAGGCTACGTGGTTCCTACCTGAAACAAAGATGGAACGTAGAGATGACCTCCTCCATTCAGAGAGTTGAGAAGAACTCCAAATGATTATCTAGTGGGAAAGGTGACCTGTTGAGTTAGACGTGCCTATGGTTGAGCTCAAGGTGAACATGTGAAATCCCAAAGTTCTGGGTGCATTGTCATGTGAACATAAATGAAGATGATTTATTAGCCTCCTCTAAGGAGTAGAGTTGACGAGAAATTCCAGATGATTCTCCTGTGTGAGGCAGTGGGAAAGAAGATCTTTAGAGTGGACATGCTTGTGGATGAGCACAAGTGAACGTGTGAAAAAGTGGTTATTTTGTGTAATGCAGTGAGCCAAAGATATGGAAATCCCTATGGATGTGCCCCTAGTGGATGAGAACTAGTGGGTGTACCGGATCCCTTGCTATATTGTTCAAGAGTTAGACTTGCCTGTAACCGTAACTATAATGTAAAGGATACAGGTTGGCCCTACCTTAATGTGACTTGTAATTAATGTAAAATATAATTAATCTAGTTAATATTAATTATATTATAAGATAAGTGAGGTCGGCCCTGTTGTTCTAATAGACACTTTTGTTGATGGGTTTAGGTTAGTATAAGTAAAGGTAAATTCCCCATTGAGGAAACATATCTTCCATGTGAGTTTCAAAATTTCAGCAAGTACACTTCTTTGGGAAAAGTGCGCACCTCTCTTGGGCACTAGTATTATAGGGTTTGAGCACCCTCTTGTTTGCTAGGGTTTATCTTGGTGGTGAAGGTATTTCTCTTGAGGAATATAGCAAAGGATTTGGTTGGGTTTTCTTCCCTTATTGAGAAGGGTTTCCCAAGATACTTCTTGTGTTCTTGTGCATGGTGCTTCTTCTTGTGATCTTGGTTGTTGCAACATTTATGGTTATGGTTAAATTCTAAAAATGGAATGAACTTCATGATTAACCTAGATTATTGAAAAATCAACATGGTATCATAGCTTAGGTCTTGAAAGAACCCATTGCACAAGCATCCACCAAGTCTCCTCTCACTTTTGCAGAACTGTACGACCCTCCTAGGGTTTCCGAAAAAATCCATATGACCTCCTTTCTTTGGTGATCCATCCCTTAATACTTGGACGCTGGTGATATTTTTGGCATAGAAGAGTACGAACTCCTCCAGCACATCTCTAGAAGCTCTCAAAGTGAAATTATGAGAAATTTTGATTTTTGGCCCTAGGGTTTCTAGGGTGCCGAAATTTCCTGCAGAAGATTAATCTTAGATTTCTAAAGAAACGTTTCCATTGAATTAAAAAGCATCTCTGTGAAACTATCAAGTTGATTATTGGCATTCATAATTCCAACATAATCCAAGGTTACTAATTCAACCTAATCATTAGGTTTTCAAAATCCAGTTGGCGAGAGTTTGAAGAAACCAATCAAATGAAGAACATAGCCTTAGATAGGCTTGATGGAGCAAGAAACTTCATCTCCTAGAAATCAAGACTTTAGGTCACCCTTGAAGAAGATGAACTCTTGGATGTAGTAACTAAAACCCTACCAGACACAACTACAGATATAGAGAAGAAGATAAGAAAGGAAGAAGACGTCAAAGTAAGAAAATTAATCATCTACTCAGTAAGATATCATCTCTTACCTCGTATTCCCAACCCGAAGACAACCTAAGATATGTATGAA
>ML869295.1:0-20522 GCA_009831015.1 Picea engelmannii | reverse complement strand
CGTTTGTGTCCTCCACTCGCACTCAGTCATCGGATGTGCATTATGTGCAGTCATTGACCAACCCAAATAGTAACCAACAACCATGAGGGAATAAAAGGAAAACACGTGGTAACAATCGTAAGGGTGGGAGGAATAATAATAATAATAAACCCAAGGACAATGTTCACAATGATAGATCGAAAAATAATGACGGTGAGGGAAATAAAGAGAAGATGAAGGTAAAGTTTTCTTGCAAGCTTTGTACGGATGATCACCTTACCCACTTGTGACCCAAACTCAAAGAAGTTGCGAGGCTTTTATCTCAACTGTCTGTTGTGTTTACTGATCCTTTTCCGCATAATCAACACATGGACTCAAGCTACTCTAATTCCGTTAATTTCGTAAATGTGGTGAATGGGTATCAAAACCCCTCTCCGCATGAAGGTGACCTTCTATGTGTAAATATGGTCAAGTCTCAGATTAATGTAGCCACTTGGTCTCATGATTACAGTTCTTCACAGGCTATTCCAGGTCTAGAGTCTCCCCCTTCTCCAAAAACACCTTTGCATATCGAAAATGCAAAGCCTCCTCCTTGTATTCCTAAAGGAGTACTAAAATTATCTACCCACAACCCTAATGCTAGAGCTTCCCAGAATTACTCTATTGTCGAAGATCTGGGTCAAACCCCTTGTGCGATGTCGGCTTTGGAGGTACTCTAGATGTTTCTTTCATAGAGGAATGTCTTTTTATCTGCATTAGGATATCTAGACCCATGTGGTTCTAAGGTTATCAAGTTCGACATCATGGATGTGAAGCCTCACTTTCCTTACTACATGGCCTTTCAAATCCATGTGGATTACTCATAGTATACCATAAAATGTATTGTTATTGATGAAGGCATTGCAACGTGCGTGATGTCCCTAACATGTTGGAAAGCCATTAGCTCTCCAACCCTCTCTCAATCTTCGACTATGTTAATCGCATTTTATGGTCATTCTTTCCTTCCCTGTGATATTGTTCCTACCTCTTGTCCAATTAGGTGGAAAGATAGTGGAGGTGGATGTCGAGGTGGTTGATGCGCCCCTTGACTATAACTTATTACTAGGGCATAACTGGAATTATTCTATGACTGCAGTTGTATCATCTATTTTTCATACTTTATACTTTCCTCATGAAGGTAAAATTGTGACGATTGATCAGTTATCCTTTGTGCACGCTATTCCCAATGCATCAATTGGACCTTCGATCCCCTCATCAATAATTCTTAGCTGACAACTGAGGATATTATTGTCGGAATCTATTCCTCCTTTATGGGTACCTTTTATTTCATGGCACTAATTCTTCACATTTATGCCATGTCCAGTAGGTCTACTTTGTCAATGAGGTATGTTCCTTTCCGCACTTTGTATTTTAATGATCCTTGGACCCTACCTTCCCTGACCATGCCTTGTGAAGGTCAGTTACATATTGGAATGGAAATGCCACTGTCAGAGGCAGAGACAGTGTATCAGGTTGTTCTTGACTCTTTTGTTGACCTGGATCATGTCTCCTCATAGAAAGACGAGGAGGATCATGTTCTCCAACCCATATGGGCCACTTCGTCATCTTTCTCACATGATTTCCTCGGTGATACTTTACCTTTGGATGAAGCAATCTTATAGGCCATGAATGGTTCTAATAGGCCATGGAATGATATGCATCATCACTCTTACTTCCTCCCAGAGATTTTTAGGATCGAACAAGATGATTTTAGATCCACCTTGAGTGAGATAGTCGGTCACGTCATAGTTCCACTAGATACACACGACATTTATGTTGAACGAAACATGGCGAGTATTTCTCCTACCATCACGATCAACATCTCTTGCATTCCTGGTAAAGTTGAAAATGTATATATTGGTGAAGATTGTTCACTTGAAGGAATTTAGTCATTCACTCGGTCATATGAAAAGAGGCCAGGAATCGACCCTTGCATTGAATGCAAAATCCCTTCCCTTAGACTAGCAGTTAAGCTCCTACCTGACACTTCTGATATCAAAGAATGGCTCGTACATCTAGAGAGCCTAGATGAGCAGTGTCGAGACATCTCTACAACTATCGAAGCGAACAAACAATGTGTCAAGATCCAGTATGATAAATCTGTATGTCCTTGACAGTACGTTGAGCGTGACTTAGTCCTCTTGTATGACCAAGCCAAAGAACCACTGGGAGCAAGGAACTTCAACCCCATGTGGCACGGTTCTTATATCATGCGGCATGTGTTAGAAAAAAGAGCCTATGAATTGGAAGATTATGAAGGGAATATGTTGGTTGAGCCCAGAAATGGTCTCTACTTGAAAAGATATTACGCTTGAGCCCCAAGCTTGGGCGTAACTCTTTGTATACTAGTGTATCTTAGTGTATATATATTTTCCTTTGTGTCATTAGCTTGCTTATCAAGTTTTCCCTTGGTTTGAAAATGTCAATGGAGTCTTCCATTTACTTAGGATTCACAGAAGGTGCCAGTCGTCATACACGGAGCTTGGCTTCATCCGCTTGGATCGTTTACTCACCCAAGGTTCAACTGGTGTCTTCAGGTGGCGTTTGTCTAGGGCTATCAATGAATAATGTGGTTGACTATAGCATCGTTATAGAGATTTTATGTGACGCCATTTCACATGGTGTTCATTATTTAGAAGTTTTCCTAGACTCCCAATTAGTAGTATGTCAATTGAACAATAGTTACCATGTGTGATACCCTACTCTACTTCAACGATTCATACGGGTATGACTTTTGGAACAAAATTTTGATTCTATTACTTATAATCACATACCTAGAAGTTCTAATTATGTATCCAATGCATATGCTAATTATGTTTTAGATTGGCATTTGTCACATAACAGAAGTAAATAAAACACCTCCATCAATGTACACATTGTAATATATAAGTAAAGCCAAAGAGAATTTTTTTTTTATATTTCATCTCTCCAAAAATATGGTGTCATAGTACAAAATGGGGCTTACACCCTCAAAATACATATATGGTCGGTCGATACAATAACCACATCATCTACGCATGTGGCATCGTATGCATGTCATGATAGCATACTACGGAGTTTGTGAGACGACGAAAGAGTTGCACCCACGCACGGGGCACACCTACTACCTATCATTGCATCGCCTCTGACAGATCCTCTACCTGAACCATGGGAATCCTATGCATCAAATGAGACAATTTCCCATGCACATTTTAAGCACTCTCTCCTCATCTCCTACAGTTGAATCATCCCCCTGGTTCCTCCGCCGATGTCGTGGGAATCCATCTGGCTGTCGTGGACCCACGTTTGTGCAACAGATTAATTGTCAATACTAGACACCATCTCAAAACATCTGCATTTTTTATCCTCTTTGAAAAACACAAAAAAAAATGAAATATACAAAAATATCTTTACCCATATCACCATAGGCGGAGCCTGGTGGAAATGGCATGTCTGTATCTCCTCTATAGTTGATCCCTGCATAAGGGTATTCGTACAGGGCTATCACCTGTTGACGCCACCAGAAGTAGAAATCATCATTGTAGGGGGTTGGCACCCTACCACCTCCCAACCTCCTCATCACCTAGGTCCACTGTGACATGGTTGGATCGTGTGTTCTATGTGGAATGATCTCGACTCTAGAGCTCAATCCTGGAACCCGCTCAAAGAAAAAAATACACAAGATATATGCGAACTCGAAGTTCCTCTTCCTACCTTGTTTGCAGTCTGTCAACTGAGTCTTCATGTTAGCCAGTAGTGAGGTGCACCAATCGTAAATTGTGGGTCGTAAGCACTCCACTGAATAGAACATTAGTGGTATTGATTCCTGGTGCAACGAGGCCGACCCCATGATCTGTGTAAGCACGAGAACGATGATCTTCAAACTCAGGTTGTTGATCGCCCTAATGAGGAGTTGGCTCCCTACCTTTTATGTGCATGCACTTAGAGATTAAGTCCTAACTCTTGGCTACATCTAGATCAAGTTCCAAGTAAATTGCATTTATTGTTATAAAGACTCCATAGCCCTCAAAGTCATTAATATTTAAGCTCTCTTATGGTGAAAATGATCAACAAACTCTCTATTTTAATTCTCTCAAGCTTCCTAATAATTTTACTAACACTAACTTAAGATAATTGACTAATAAACTTGTTGTTTTTGCAAAATTTTGCTACAACCATCTTGGCATACTCTATTTTGTTGCATACATAGCTCTAAAGGTGGTCTATCATACCCAAAAATTGCATCCAACAATTGTATATTGTTATATTGAGTTAATTCTAAGTTTTCATGGTCAATTGTTGCAATTCTGAAGTGTAATTATTGTTGTTGTTATAATTTATTCATTGTTATTATACTACTATTACTTATTGCAATTTAAGAACAAGCATAACAACTTTTGTTATCTAAGTGTCTTGTGAGGTATTAATTGCATGTTTGTCTTAGGAAATCATACTATATATGCTATAAAGTGTTCTTGTGCCAAGAAGGTACTCAAAGAACTGTATACCTCATCCATTTCATTGACCTAGACCAATATTAGGTGATCAAGAGAGGGGGCAGTAGGCTTGGCTAACAAACTTGCTACTTTGATCCCTTGAGGTCATTGGGGAAGCCTCCTCTTTGGTGGACCTCCTCCATTTCTAAAACAAGGGGATTTATTACTAAGGTGACATCAGTAGGATTTCTTGTAGTTACACAAGATTTGGGCTACTTGTGGTGGGCTTTGCACAAGTACAAATTCTGCAATAACACTACTCATCAAAGCTAAAGTGTGACAGTGTCAGGAGAATAAGACATAGGAACCTAACGTCCTCTACATGAAATGAATCTATCTGCATCTAACCACTAGCAACCTAGAATCCCAAAGTGAAC
This sequence comes from Picea engelmannii, assembly GCA_009831015.1. Taxonomy (NCBI): domain Eukaryota; kingdom Viridiplantae; phylum Streptophyta; class Pinopsida; order Pinales; family Pinaceae; genus Picea; species Picea engelmannii. The sequence goes on along the minus strand of ML869295.1, from coordinate 15,652 downwards.
TAAATGTCTAGACAATCATATCTCTGCACATATACCAACTAACTATGGCCTGCAACGCCAGTCAGTAGATCAAGAAACTAGGGCCAAACCTCCACCCTCCTAGACAACCGAGTGATAAAATTTAAATCCTCCTCCATTGGATGGTACCACAGATCGAGACCAATCTTGAGTGTTTGTCAACCATGATCCCAATGACGGATCAACTGTTGTAAGAATGAAGAGTTCCTCTTGAGGAATGTGCCCTCCTCATAAAACATGAGGAGGCCAACATCCCTCAAAAGGGAACTTGTCTGTGGTAAAATAGGGCGAGGTTACCTCTCCCTCTCCCTCTCCCTCTCTTAGGCCTCCCACTCATGTACAAAGACATATGTTTCAAGTTGTTGTTGTTGTTGTTGTTGTTGTTGTTGTTGTTTCTCCTCCTCTCATTGTCGTCTTCTCTGATTCACATACAAATATTTGTAAGCACACACACACACACACACACATATATAGATCAAATGAATTGAAATTATAAAATGCACACATATATAACTATTTTGTATTTAAAAAACCTAAAATTAATTTTCGCTTACAAAAAAAAGTGGAAAAGTAACCAATGCACCATAAATAGTAACTATGCAATGCCATCATTGTGTTATATCAGTAATAAAACACCACTATATGCAATGCAATTAGTACAATGCATCGATGGTCCATGGTTATTAGAGCACCAATAAGTCTTTAGTGGTTCTTTGTGCTTAATAACACTCCAAGAACAAGGAGTTCTGCAAGATGCACCACTATGCAATTTTGATTATGTTTGGTTCTAGGTGGTGTAGTTGGTTATACAAAACACATCGATGCTCAGTTATAATTGGAGCATCGATATATCTTAAACATTGTGGTGATATGCATGGCACTAGTCACATGCCATTCCATACGATGCACCGATATGTTACATACTAAATGTTTGGTGTGGTGTCATGTTGTTCACAACACTGGTGCATTTAATATACTTGGACACATTGGTAATGGGGTGCCCCATAATTCACACCGATATGCTAAATATTTAAATATTTGGCCTGTATCATGTTGTTTATAGCACTGGTGCATTTGGTAGACCTACAAGTACTACTAGGTTAAAATTTTTGTTGCAAAATAGGCGATGTGATGTGAAAGAAATAGTTCTCTAGTCGTCTTGGAGCATCAACGTTTTGTAAATAGCGGTGCATTATATTTATTAACGCACTGGTAGCAGAGCATCCATAAGATGCACCACTATGATAAGTTGTTAAATATTTGTTCTGGTGTAGTTATGTGAATAGAACCAATGCATTTTATTGATCTTGATGCACTGCTACGATAAATTTTATGTGTTGAAAACTAGGTGGTGCGGTTGGTTAAAGGGAATGCATGAGGGCTCCATTATTCTTAGAGAACTGACAATTTTTGCATAGTGCATTGTCTTTTAGGACACACCAGTAATGGTGTTTCCCATAAGATGCACCACTAGGTTCAATTCTTAAATAACCAATAAGGTGTAGTGTTATTTGTAGCACTATTGTGTTTTGTTAGCATTGGTGCACCGCTTGGTTAATTTTTTTATTGAAAATCGGGTAGTGCGATTTGTTAATTGGAATGCATCGGTGCTCTATATTTCTTGGAGCACTGGTGTTATGTTTAGTGGTCATTGTGTTGTATAATGCATCGACCAAGGGACAACGAGGAAGATGCATTACTATGGTTATTTTTTAAATTTGGCGTGGTGTCGTTTTGTGCACAACACCGATGTGTATTGTTATTTTATACACACCAGTCACAACGTGTACAAAATTGTCCTTGATGATGAGTGGAGTGTCCACTCAAAATGTTGGACGTTTCAAAACTACTGACACAATGTTTTCTAGAAAACTCAAGATCGTATATATATATATATATATAACAAATGTAGATCCATCTTAACTCAGGATCTATGATGCCTAGAGAGGGATCAGATCCCTAGGTGCAAACTTTTCCTCAAGTTCTGCACTCTAAGAAATGTTTGCACCTTGAGGGGATTTGATCAGTCTCGACCCATGATAGATCGAGAGTTAAATGGGTCTACACTAGTAGTTAAAACATTTCAATAGTGTGTTGTTCATTGTGAGGGAGATCTGCATTTTCCTCCATTCTCAACATAGAGTTGACACACACACACACACACACACATATATGTATAGAGAGAGAGAGAAAGAGAGACCATGTTATGTTTATAATTATGCTTGATAGATTAAGAGCTAAGATGGATAAAACCACCCTCATTTTTGTGACTCTCCACACTTATTCCAATGCCTCTATATTCTAGTCCTTTATTAGTTTTAAATTGTAATTTTAATTATTTTATTTATGCNTATATATATATATAATCTATTTTTAAGGTCACGACCAAGCCACACCAAATTGGTGTTTGAGACCCCATTGTTTGTGGGACAAGGAACCCCCCTCCGCGAAGCGATTTGACTCGTAAAGTCTAGGGAGGTATACATACCCTACCCCCTCTAGATTTGAACTTGTGACCTTTTAAGAGGAAACACATGTTCTTAAAATTTCTTGTAAATTGGGAAAATATTATTTACAATTTTATATTTATAAAATTCAGCTTGTATCCAAATGTGGGCCACGACGATTTTTCATGTGAGTCAGCTTCGATCCGAATGTGGGCTACGACGATTTTTCTTTCAAATTTTTAGGAATTTAAAATGCGAAGGGAGGTAGTATGAGTATAGCATTAGGGAAAAGAAAAGTTGAATTTAGACCAATTAGAGTGCAGCATTAAGAATGAGATGTCTAAGGTGGATATCTCACGTGAGTCAGCTTGGATCAGATTGTCAGCTGCGGCGGTTTTTCATAGGCGAACCAAAAGCTCCTTTGTCGGTCATGTCTAGGGCAGATATCTCACGTGAGTCAGCTTCGATGCAGCGACTTTTCATAGGCGAGCCTTAAACGCCGCGCCGCTTCGGGTGAGCCGTTGGATGTATTGATTTTTCTTACGCCTTTATGTATAACTGACATCTATTGTGGCATGCGGATGTCAGTATGTCGTAGTGGCAGCGCAGGCCAAGTCTTCATGGACGCCTATTCCCGATGCTCTGCGGGAACTCATCTCCCATTTTCCATGCCAGAAGACGTCGGAGCTGCTGGACGCCATAAGAGAGGATAAGAAAGTTCCTCTGGGAGAACCTGCTAAATTTGGCAAAACAGTCGATGACGGTTTTTAAAACTATCGTTTTTTCACTACAGGGTTGTAGTAGATGACCGATCCTTCCCTTTGGGCGCTGTTTTTCCTTGAGGAGGACTTACACACTCGAAAAAATGATAGTTTTAAAAACCGTCATCGTCTGTGCTGCCAAATTAGCAGGTTCTCCCAGAGGAACTTTCTTATCCTCTCTTATGGCGTCCAGCAGCTCCGACGTCTTCTGAATACTCCATACCCGTTCGATGGACGGAATCTACAATCGATTTAAGTTCAGAGGTTTCTAAAGGAGCTACTGGATACGGCCGCTCTCTTCATACGCATCCGGCAGAAGCTAAAGATGGAGTGCCTTCCGGTCCGTTGCCTCTCAGGGTGCCGATTAATTCATAGATTGCTTTTCCTCTCCTTACCAAAGGAAGGAAGGAGTGTCCAATCAAATGAAGTCTGTGTTTATGCTACTGGGGGTTTTAATAAATACTCTTCATGCTGATTATATACATGAAAAATCTGTTTTCATCTTTTGTATGTAGAATTTGACAGGGTAGTGACAATAGTGTTGAATAGATCTCTTTCTTGTGAGAATTTCTGAATATGTATTTTGTGGAACAGAACAATTTATTATTATGTATAGGTGTCCATAGATTCGAATTTTACTTCCAGCAAAATGTCTTCCCAAATATTTAGAGTGAAGTTTTTAATATATTTACGCCGAAGGCGTTCTTTAAGGGGAGGTTCCCCAGGAGGCCTGCCTTCTTCGATCCCTGCCCTAGCATTGAAAGGTAGCATGGGCAGCTTACAAGCAATCTCATCACAGGCCGCTTACAAAGGAATCTCATCCTACAAAGATATAGATCTTTGTGCTGAAAATTTTCAAGCTTTTGTACAATCTAATCTTCATATCCCATAAAACAAAGTATTTTTAATATAATCATTTACAGCCATACAAACCCTGATTTCGATTTCGACCCGTGAAAAAATAACCTTCTCGCAATGTTTGTTAGTTTCAACTTTCTTGTGTATGATAATCTCTCCAATGGAGAGTAACAACAATGCGGCCTCAGGTTCTCCTGCAAAACAATGACAAAACTTATTATATCATATATGATATGTGGATTCATATACATGAGAGGTCCAACACTGCCAACTGACGTACGTTGCAAAAGTGGACGAAGACAGGGGAGGAGGTGTTGAGGAACAGGAACCTTTTCAACACACTTGTGAATTATTTTTTCTTAAACTAGCAGTTGAACCTTTCACTCTGAAACGTGTATCATTGACAGTGTATCATTGACATGCGATGTGGTGGTTTCACTTGGATTTTTTAATTATATATATATATATTACAAAGGAGGTAGTTCAACTTCAGTTTTTCTTGATATTTATCCTAGCTCTTAGTGTTCAATATTTATGCAGATATGCAGATAATGGATGAGGTGTCCACTTGGTTCAATCTGACTTTTTCTTGATATTCATTCTTAGTGTTTAACATTGATATTTATTTTTAGTGTTCAATATTTAAGCAGCTTACATTTATTGGTAATGGGCACAATTAATTAGGTCGAAGTACACCTATTGGTAATTAATGGGTATAATTAATCACCTTTTAATCTAAAATTCTAATCTGATAGCTAACAATTGAAGATGCTGGCATATTTTTAGTGGTCGTCCCAAATCAATGAATGTGATTTACTTTTCATAACTTCCTTGTAGTTTTGAATGCATCAGTTAACCTATTTACTTTTTAACATTTACCTAATCATATTAAGAAATTACTATAGCACTATATAATTGTCAACTGTACTCAACTGTAGACAAGTTTCATTTCTGGTTGTACTCAACTGTTGACAAGTTTCATTTTCTGACTGTACATCGTGACAGAGCGATTTCTGGCACTTTCAGAGCGATTTATCCAGCGACGATTTTCTCATCGTGGCACTTTCAGAGCGATTTTCTTTTACAGGTAGGGCCTCTTGATGACCTTAAGGTGTTTTGCGAAGAATTTTCGTAATATTCATGGTGTTTTGATAATGTTTGACAAAGATTTTCTAGGCAATAATTAAGTTTTTTTTAATTAAGTAAAGGATTTTTACTAAGCGGTGGCGTTTTTACTATATCAATTAGCTTTTTTATAATTAAATTGGAGATTTTTACTGGCTAGAAATTTTACTAAGCTCCAAAAAATTTACCAGCTAAAGATTATACCTTTCGGGGTTCTCCAGACGCTAGTTAGAGGCTGAGCTAATTATGCAGATAATGGAAGAGGTGTCGACGTGGTTCAACTAAAGTCTTTCTTGATAGTTATGTCGGTTCTTAGTGTTCAATATTTATGCAGACAATGGAGGAGGCGTTGATGAACCAATGCCTTTTCAACACAACACACTTGACAAGAAGATTGTCGCAAAATATTAAATAGATTTAAAATGCCATATTATTCAAAATCACCACTAAGTATAGAAGAGATTGAACAAAACATAAGCTTAATAACAATTTTAGATGGATATGGAATGATCATGCGGATTCATTGTTCAAAAAGTGTGCTCTTTCATTGAAAAGCTTATAAAGTTTGTGACTTTTCGTTCTCTAAAAACCTAGACTTCTACAGTGTAGAAAATAAAGCTTATAGAGTTAGTCAAAGAAAACATTTAATCAAACAGGAGTTATTTAGAATTTTAATTATTCACTACTTATTTAGAATTTTAATTATAAACTATTTTATTTAGAATTTGGAATTTTTTACACTTACATGTAAAAATATCATTTTACAAATTAATTTTACATGATACTTGAAATGAATTATTAGTTTTACTAGACATCAAAATTTACAATGAACACAAAAGTAAATTAAAAATTTTGTTACTATAAAGTAAATCAAAATGTTATTATTAGCTAGAGCAATTTTTTATTAAGTTTAATTAAATTGTTTGGGATCACATTTCATTTTTCATAGGCATAACATGAATGAGAATTACCAAACTTGAGATGTTTGTATATCAGGTCATCAATGAGTTATAGTGACAAGATACTTGAATATCAAATTATTTAATTTTGAAGAGTTTAATACATTATTAAATTAAATATTATTAAAAAAAATATTTAATATATTGATTATATTTAATATTTAATTATAATTATTATAATATAATATGATATATTAAATTTATTATTAAATAATAAATAAATATATAATGTTTTATAAGTTTTTAGCATTAAATTAATGAAAATAATATTAATTTAAATTTAGTGGAAAAATATTATTAAATGAGAATATCTTTAAATTATGTAGTTAATTGTAGCTATCAGAATCATAATGCAATTTGAATCTTTTACTTATCAAGTTTTAGGAGAAGACCCACTACTTTGCTGGTCTAGAAGGGCCCATGGTCTTTCTCCAGACAGTGTGGAGCCACCTCCTCAAAGGCCTAGGATGAACAACACTGACTCTCCTTTACATGAACCATTTGAAGACACTCAAGGGATCTTTAACAACCCTGCGAGAGAAGAACCTCAGTTTAACCAGTTCACAGGTCCATATGCCATAGCCCGCCCATTAGTGGCTCCAGGAGAAGCAAAAATAGGCAATGAGACGGTTCCAACACATATGCCACTCGAGAACATGAAGTTGTAATCGCTATGGATCAAGTTTTAGTAGAAGAGTATGTAGAAAACATTAATTTTGGAGATATATTTCAAACCATACAATAATGTTTTCAATCAACACACCATGTAATCTTTTTCTACTATTAAAAAAATTTTTGGTTGTTTGATGAAGATTTCTTCTTTAATCTCATTGTAAAGAAATAGTGTCTTCATCTCCACAATTAATGTAAATTTAATTCTAAATGACATCAATGACATGGTTTCGTATTTACGCCGAAGGCATTTTTTAAGGGAGAGGTTCTTTGTCGATTTCGTCATCTCTCCAGAACGAATGGAACAAAGCCATGTGTCAATATACTTTGAAACCACATGTCAACGTGTATATGGCTTGGAACATTCAAGATTGGTGTAGAAGGTCTTGGAACGTTTCAGATTTCTATGGAAGCGCTTGGCTAACAGCGACACCCATGACCCCAGCCTTCTTCACCTGCGTCTCTGAAGGTGGCAACGCCCTGGAGGCCATGGAAGGAGATAATGGAAAACCTGCAGAAGTTTTTATCACATAGAATCGAGATACCGAGAGTAGTAGGGTTTTTATCACAGAGAGTAGTAGGATTTTTAGATACCGAGAATTGTGATTGATGGAAATGATGAGTAAGAATTTGGATATATCTATCTGATCAGTGGCTCCCTTAAATGTCAAGTTGATTATGAACAAGGTAAGCAGATATGATGATTTATGTTCTCATTTATAACTATAAAGAGATCATTTATAACTATAAAGAGATGGATTGTTTTGTTTATGCATACATTCATTCTACATTTTAATGTTGATATTGCTTATTCGAATTTTTTGTTAACATTTCTCAGCTCGTATTTTATACTATTGTTAGTGATCCAATTCCAAAATTCACTTGAATTAGCACACTTCATATCTATTAAGCACACATCATATCTATTAATGTATATGGTATTGAAACAATATTGGAATACATTGGGATCCTAGCCTTTTTTCACCTACATTTCAAAAGGTGCTAGCGCCCCGCAGTGGAGGCCATGGCTGGAGATAGTGGAAAACCTGCAAAACTATCTCGAGTAGTAGGGTTTTTACCACAGATAATCGAGTAGTAGATTTTTTATTACAGATAATGTTCAAGATGGAAGCGAAATTGAAGAAATCACTTTGCATCTACTTGTTAGTTGAGCCCTGCACCAATTGACGACCATTGTCCAATGTTTCAAAGGGAATTTCCAAGGTACAATGCCCGCAATTTAGCCCTTTCTGTTAAATTTAGTATCTATAAAAAAATTAACTCTTTTGTCTTCAAAGACTGAGCTCTGAATGATGGGACTGCCACGGTTTTTACCCAACAATATGTTATTTCCAGTGTCCAGTATGAGTCTTGTGTCTAGAATTTTGCCTCAAACCAAATAGGAGGTATAGTTGGGCCCTATTTTTTTTTATCTTTGCTCCATCGATCCCCTTTCAACTGTACATGGAACCATTGTAGTCCCATCATTCCAAAACTTCCTCGAATTGTATATAGTAACCACTTCAATCCCATTATGCCCTGATTTCTTTCCGTTAGAATTCACAATGTCCACTTCAATCACATTTTTCCCTAATTTCCTTCCTTTAGAATTCGCAACATGGTGACTTTCAAGATGAAGTTGTTGTTCTTGAATATCCTCTTCAAACAACTCTTTGCAATATTGTCTCGACAAAATGACCATACGATTAATTGACTCTCTGCAATCCATGAACCTTCACATGAAGCTAAAGATCAAGTATAGAACGAAGATCACCCTAGGGGAGCCTCTGTTCTTTCTCGGTGACATCCTCGAGTATTACATCAGATTATCAGTGGGCATTCCTGCACAGGATTTCTGGCTCGTCATGGACACAGGCAGTAATCTGGTGTGGGTGTACCTGCACCAGAAATGATAAAAGTGATTGTAACGAGAGCAATAGTGTCTTAAGAAAGCACTTTTATCGAAAAAGGTCATCCTCTACATTAATCCATGAGCCTTCACATGAAGCTGAAGACTAGGTCTAGAACGAAGATCACCCTGAGGGAGCCTGTGTTCTTTCTCGATGACATCCTCAAGTATTACATCATATTATCAGTGGGCACTCCTGCACAAGATTTGTGGCTTGTCATGGACACATGAAGTGATTTGGTGTGGGTACCCTACACTAGAAATTATAAAAGTGATTATCACGAGAGAAACAACGTCTTAAGAAAGCACTTTTATCGAAAAAGGTCATCCTCTGTTGTGTGTGTAAAGTGTTATGATCAAAAGTGCAAAGACCTCTTAGAGGGTGAGCACATAAACATGCAGAAGCACTGGAGGAATTTTCTAGAGTATTCAATCTCGTATGGCACCGGAAACACGATCGTGTGTCTACTGAGTGAGACCTTGAGATTTCTTTCTTGAAGGGCGGCCAAGATTTTACAAACAACCTGAGATACCATGTGGTTCCCAACAAGAGTTGTCCTGGCCAATCTTGGGCATCTTCTAGCAAGTATAAGACTCCACACTCTCCTCTATGGTCAATCATTGGTGGTGACTAACAGTAAACCCTTCACTGTCAATCATGTGGGCGTAAAGATTCTAGGTGTTTTTACCGATAGATTGATAGTCGTTCATTAGATTGTTTATCCCTTCCTGATCTCCTCGCATCATCATCATCAGGTGTAGGGGATTTCTTAAGGAAAAATAAGCAGCACAGATAATAAGGATCATCAAGGTGTAATAGTAGGCCAAAAATTAATGAAGTAGCTTATTATTCTTTAATTTTAGTTACGTCTCTTTCTGGTTCTTTTGATCATCAACTCTTGATATTCATATCAACGAGAGAATACATCTCCAAGAAGGAAGCACTTAATTCTTTATCTATACTCTTCTACAACAAGAGATCCACCAAGTTTGTTGTCTAAATGAAACTATTAGAGATCCACCAAGTTTGTTGTCTAAATGAAATGATTAGAATCTATGAGATAATATCAATGAATGGCTCTTAATTATATTTTCTTTCTTGATTTTCAAATACCATAATTACACATTCCAATTTCTTTTATTTTTCTATGTAATGCCGTGTAAAATCCCTGAAAGCATTGTGCCACGTTTCTACAAAAAGAACTTCAATCCAATGGGAGACATATTAGTGGAAAACAAATTGAGGCATGGAGAGAACAAACAATGCCATGAAAACCCCTGAAAACATCATGCCTGGTCTCTGAGAAAAAGCTTTGCAATCCAATGGAAGGTGGATTAGTGGAAAATTAACCAATACGTAGAGAGAACCAACAGCCCTATGAACGCATGGATTGGTATGAGTGTAATCATGAAATAGCAGGTAAATTAAGAGAGTAAATTATTTACACTATGACCAATGAACATATGTTCTATCAACTCCAGTCAACTCTTACATGGTTGTTGTATATAAGTGATAGAAATTTAAAATTCCAAATCACAATGATTAGAAAAGTAGAAATAATGGAGTGTTTTTTAATTAGATAATAAAATTTTATTTTCTAATAAAAAATATTAATATGATTGACTTGTAAAAAATACACTGTTTGAAATTGTTTTATTTGTCATTTCAAAGTTTAGTGTAAAGATCTAATTTCAATTTGTCATTTCAAAGTTTAGTGTAAAGATCTAATTTCAATTTGTCATTTCAAAGTTTAGAGTAAAGATCCAATTTCACGAGTATGATGTTCATTGGTTTCGTTCTAGATTTATGTTGGTATTGCAAGATTTAATAGATGAGCATTGTCTATGCCTTCCCGATTGCGTCATTATTATGGTGGTAGATTTGCATATTGCCTGGACTCTCAAAATAAGAGCAGTAAGATATTTCTTGGTGACAAGGCGGTCCTGAAGGATATTTTTTTTATTTACACTCCCATTTTTATCAACCTTGTAGTATATTTGGTTTACTCTAAAAACTATTTTGTTGGTCTAGAAGGGGTGAGTATTGATGGAAAATGCTTCACACCGCTCTCCACTTGAAATTTGATAGTGGAGGAAATGGTGGAACCATAATATATTTGGACTCTTCTATCAGTTCCTTTCCCGAACCAATCTATAAGTGAATTGAAGATGAGTTTGTTTCTAAGATTGGACACATAAGAGCTTATGATGTCGAAGTTGATCGTGGCTTTGGATTGTGTTACAATGTCTTTGTTTTGGAAAATATTAGGTTCTGAGAATTTTCATTCCATTTCAAGGGTGCCTCGGACATGGTGGCACTTCTATCCATGTAGTTGTTGTGATATTAGGAAACTTAAAGAAGTTAAATTTCTATATGTTGCATGATACAGAGCATAACCGTTTGAGCTTCACTCACCGGGACTGCAAAATATTCGGTTGATTCATTGGCGGAGCACTCTATCAAAATATAGGGTATGAATTTCCTTTTGAAATGGTGGGTGAATATTTTATGAAAAAAGATATTAATCCAGTCATGATGTTGAAGGATGAATATGATTATTTTGGGTTTTTTGGACCAACATTGTTGGGATCTAATTATAAAATAATTTCCCAGTTTTCAATCTTAACTTTCAATCATGTGTATAGGGATAGGAATAAAGAGGCATACCGCTTCTTCAAAGATGGATTGACATTGGACAAAGGTACATGGAATATATTTGAAAAGGTCCCAGATGTCTTTTCAGGATGTTTTTACAACTCTTTGCTTCAAATCTGAATAAGCTAAATCCAAATTTGAATGCCCGTGATGTTTTCTGGTATAGTTTTGTAATGAAATTGTGAAGGTTTATAGTTTATTCTCTTTTTTTCAGCGTTTCCTTTCCCCCGCTTTGGGGGTATGCTAGTTTAAGTTGGGAAGAAGAATCTGGACACCATGAGAAAGATTGGTAATGCATATATAAATCACAAAAATTATCTTTTCTTAATGTAGGAGAGGGTGCTTTGTAGAGATTAGTAGTTTAATTATTATATTAATGAACATTATATAGGGATTATATAGTAAAGTGATGATGAATATTCAAATATTGATGTAAGAGAATTTATTTTTTCAAAGATTGGTAATTTGATTTCATTTTCATAAATATCATAGCAAAAATGACAATTTATGGTTGAACATCAAATAGGACTTTGAAACCATATACATTGTTAATTTCCCTCCTTCATCAGGGCCGAATTATCTAGGGCTTCAGTCATCCAGTGGGGCGCACCATTCAGTGGAGGAGTTCATATCTACAGGGTTTGAGAGTGGATTTGGAGATTCAGGCACCTGGGTTGTTCTTACCATCACCCGATCTACTGTTTGGTATCTTTCTGGAGGTGATTGGACATCTTTGGCACCAAGGCCGAATTGTTGAGGAGCTTCAGTTATCCAATAGAGCGTGGCATCTTCCAGCAGTGAGGGGTTTGGCACTTGGCATTGGTCTTCATCTCTTATCTAGCCTTTGGAGGCTTATTTTGTATTACGGGAGCATTTTGTAGCAGCTTGTACTTGTTATCTATTGACTATCATCTTGGCCATCTGTTGAGCATTCCAAATCGGCATCTCCATTGTAGCAGGTTCTTCTATTTTATGAATAAAGAAGATTTGATATGTTTTGGCTTGTCTATCTTATTTCATATGATTGAGGTATGTTCCATGGTTATCTCTTTCTGTTATTTGCTGAATACACACATATAAACACATCTAAACAAATAGATCAACAAATTGTCTGACGAAATACCACAACCAAAAAAAGTTTTAAAAAGACACCAAAACAGTGATGATCCTTGCATAATGGCTTGGGATCATTATAGTCAAGGTCCAATGGGACAATTATAGTCCACACTCGACTACATGGGAGGATGCATATGAGGTGCGTCAATAGTTTCCTTAATTATTTGATAGATTAGATATGTAGATCTATGTCAGATGCATTTATACATTGTACAAACTTTGGGATGAATTTTAAAACAAGAGGGGGTGTATGTAACATCATGTACTACTAATCACACTTATATTGACTTATTTTTTTAGGACACTTGTGTGCAAGTGATCCAGATATAGTACATTATTATTTTGTTTCAATTATAAGTTATATATGATGTTGATGATGTATTGTAATTCATTGTACTTTTAAATGTATATGTATTGACAGATATTATTGACGATTTCTCCTAAGTGTTCAGGACACATGACAGATTATGGATGTTGATGGCATCAATGGACTTCCTTGGACTCTGGATTGAGTCATGGAGTGGATTGTATTTTGATTGAGTATTTCATTTTACACACATGTGATATATGATTGATTACAGTATGATTTATGTATATGGATTATTGACATTGTTTTTGTCAGTGGATGCAGGCTTGATGATGCTTGTTAATATAAATCACATAAGGAGTAAAGGGGCCATGCACAGAAACCAAAAATTTAAGGGAGAGGTGTGGCAGCGTCCCTGTCACGGCCTACTAGCACTCATGTCATGACCTGAACTATAGGTTAACGATTACCTAGTTCGAGAGGTACACAATGTCGTGAGGGAAGAATGAGACAATCGCTCACGAAGATTTCTAAGGGGTGCACAATAAGGCGGAATCCTTATTCCTTAGAAGCCCTTAGTCTCTCACAAGGTCGACCGAGTGGAGTATTAACTCCAAGGTTCGAACAAACTTCTAAAACTAGTCAAAGGCGAGTCACACCCTTAGAGCACGGAGGTGCGTCTTGAAGGGCACGTTGCGTAATTAAAATGTGAGTCAATAAATCTAGATAGCCTATAGAATTTAATGAAATATTTAGACCTTTTTAGAACATACTATTAATTAATCAGTAAATTATAAACTAGAATCCTAACAAGAGTCTAAGACTAAGTCTAATTCTAAGTTTAAATGAGAGACTAAATAAAAAATTTAAATAAATTAAAAGAATTGAGATAAAATCAAACTCTAGGAAAAAGAGTAATAAAAAATTAGAGGTTGGGTAAAATGCACATGTGTTCATGAAAATAATAAAGGGATTTTTGTAATAGAAAGAAATTAAAACATGAGAGAATAGATGTACACATAGAGTAGCATCTTGAGTTAATCACCCACAAATCCTAACTAAAAGAATACTCTTAATCCAACTCTAACTAATATCTAGTTAGGGGACACTCATTAAATGAGAATTTGGGGAACAAAGAGACAACTAAGAGCAAAAATAGGAACACATTACGTAATGTGGGAGAAAATGATTTTTTAAATAAAATAAAAAGGGTAATTACTTGTGAAACTTGGGGAGAGTGAGACAAGTATGTGGGTGAACAATCACTAATAAAATAATTAAAAAGTTGAATTACTTGTGCATGTGGAAAAGTGTCAATGAGAATTTACCTATAAAATAAATGGAGTATAAGGGGGAAGGATCTCACTCTTGAGAGTACTGTTATGCTGCCAAAATTTGGTTTGATTGTGTTTTACTTGTGAGAGTTGGGGTTTCAAGCTTGAGAAAGAGTGGAAGCTCTTCCTTGTGAGGCAAGCTTGGAGTTGTTATTTTTGGTTTCTTGTGTGTGTTTCTTTTGTGGCTCAGGGGGCTAAGGGGGGAAGAAGAGTACCCCTAGCATTGGCTGGGAAGTACCAGTGAATTCCTGGATTGACAAGCGAAAAGTGGATGTGGTGCGAGTCTCCAGATTGAAAAGTAGCTGCAAATTTTATTTTCTTGGTTCTGCTTTTTATTTGAATTTGTCAATTTAATAAATTTAATATTGTTAATGCACTTATGTAATTGCATCAATGGATATAAATTTTAGTTTTACTGTAAATATAAATTTGGACAATTACATTTAGAATTGTTCCTTCTAAGATTGATAGTATTATCATCTGATTTTTTGTGATAAGATTAACGTAATCTGGTTAGTAAATCGAATGCAACTTATTATCCTAAAAGTATCATATCTAAGAATCATTGAAAAGTTTGAATGGATGTGTGATTTAGAAGGAATTTTCATTATCTCTGGATAAATCCTTTTTAATCCTTTTTTAATTATAAGTATCGAAAATAAAATAGATTCCAGAGTTAATGAATCTTAGGAATTTAGGATGTATCCGTTCTGTGCAAATAGATATTTTCTCATATTCAAAAGTTATGCTTTATCTGACATTGTTTGAGAACCAATTTATGATAACGATTGTCTCCTACAGTTTGTAACTAGTGACGAGGCTCTCAATGATATTCATCTCCTCACTTTGAATAGAAAAAGAACTATGTTTGTGTTACGCATTTGTTTACAATTAGTTTGCAGGAAAGTAGATGTAAATACTCCCTAAATGTACATATTAGTGTTGTGTGATTTTACTCGTGCACTTGGCATTCAAGGATAAGTAATGGTAAATGAAAATGTTTTGAATGTATTTTATGGGTAGGTGAACTTCACTTGTACTTCGTTTGTTGGGCCATAAATTTTTAACTTATAAGTGTAGTCAATATCCAAGTGAATTGGGAAAATTATTTAATCAAATAATTATTTCGGAGACTTTTTTTTGAAAATTAAATTATTCTTCGTTAGTTCCTTATTTATTATTTTTGTGAACATGTTGATCATGTTAGTCTCTATTCGCTTCCTAAAGTATAGACATTGAAATGATCCTAACATACTGGATTCTCTTATTTAATCCTTCTTGTATAAAAATAATTGGATTAGCAATATTAGAAAAATATAATTTTCTTTTGGTAACTACTTGATCGGGAAGCACATAATAACGAATACATAATAAATAGGGAGTTGTGATTGAATGGAATTATTTATAACTTAAGAATAAAATCCTTAAATACTAATGTCGAAATTTAAGGATTGAAAATATAAATTAATCAACCTTCGCTTTTCTTTATG
>ML869293.1:0-10333 GCA_009831015.1 Picea engelmannii | reverse complement strand
ATTTTTAGCAGTTGAGTCTAAAAAGTGTATTTCATGCGTGCATGAATTAGACCAGGAGTAATCTCAGAAATAGATGAGGGTTTTGGTCTCAGCTAAAACTATAAAGCTAAGTTGCACGAAACGGGGAAACGTTTCCAAGTTTCTGAAACCGGGACGGTACGAAACAGGCCCCCCAAAAATGGAAACGTCCGGGGAAACGCCGTATATAAAAAAATTAAAAAATATATATATGTATATATAGTTTTTTTAAAAATAAGACATTATATTGTAAGAAAAACATAATGATGCAAAAAAAATGCTTTAAAAAAATGCAATAATGATGCAAGAAAAACATAGAAAATGCAAAAAAATTATATATTTGACTGTTTGAGGGCCCCATGGCCCCCTTTTTTTTTTTCTGATTTTGCCTCAAAGACGCCCGAAACGCTGGCCGTACGGGCCAGTACGACCAGGTTTTCGGGCCGTACTGTACCGGTTTCCTGCCCGAAACTGTGGGGGGTGGGGCGTTTCCTGCAACTTAGCTATAAAGATAGGTCAAGATAGAGAGTTCAAAGACACAAGAACCCATGAACAATTGAGCAGGTCGAGCGACAGAGAAAGGGAGAGAGAGAGCAGGCAGCCAAGAAAAAGGCATTTCCAGGCAACAAACAGTTCTGCACAGAGATCTACACAGTCCTGTAAAAGAGTCGTATGGATAGGACCGTGCGGATCCATACAATCATATGGACAGGACCATATAGGCGTCCATATGGTCCATATGGAGAGGCTGTACAACCCTACATCGGACTGGACTCTCCCAACAGGTTCTTCCACTCAGTTAGGGGTGCTTTTTTGGTATCCATGCAGTGTTGTTTTTTAAGCAGCTTGTGGAGGTTTTGCTTGTAAGTTTTTTGAAGGAATGAAAAACTAGTTTTGAAGGAGTAATTACCTCTGTTGTGTGAAATTGTTTTTTTTGCTTCCATTATTTAATTTCCAACTATTGTGTGATTAATGCTATAGTCTGAAATTTATTTCTACAATAATTAAATTCAACAATCTACTTATTTGATTGAGATCACAAGGACTTTAGTCACCTAGGGCTTGGATTTTAACATGATATCAGAGCTTATTTCTCTGATTGAGATTCTCTAGGATTTGCAACAATCAACTACAGGGAAGAAGGACTAGCAGTGAGAGGGTTTTAAAGTTCCATTTTCAGATTTGAGAGTTTGTGCAATGGATCTCAAAGATGGCATCAACTAGCCTTAGGTTTGAGGATAGATTGGATGGTGCCTTGAATTTATTATCATGGAAGGTGAGGGTTACACTCCTACTAGAAGAGAATAATCTCTAGGATATTGTCAAGGATGTTGCTAATCTGCCTATAGATACACAATAGTTGATAGCTCACAACAAGAGAGAAGTGAAGCCCAAGCGGATGATCTTGGATGCCATAAAGGATCATTTAATCCCTCATGTATCTGAGAAGAAGACAATGAAGGAGATGTTCAATGCCCTGGTTAGTCTTTACCAAAGTCAGAACATAAACAAGGAAGATGATATTGCAGAACAAACTTAGATCCATAGTGATGACCAAATCAGACATAGTCATTAGTTACCTTATGAAGATTACATAGATTCGTGATCAACTTGCAAGAGTTGGGGAGCAGGTTGAAGATGCAGAGCCAATGAACATGGCACTGAATGGATTCCTAGTTTCATGGGAACCATTTGTCAAAGGTATTTGCGCCCGGGAAAACCTTTTCGACTTTGAGATGCTTTGGGATGATTGTATCCAGGAGCAGACTTGGATGGAGTGAAAGGTTGGCAAGAAGGATGGTGATGAGAACCTAGCTCTATTTGGTTGGTCAAATAAGGGTAGAGGTAAAGGATCCAACAAGGGTAAGGGAAAGAGTGATGAGTCTACCTCATAGCAAGGAAAGGACTAGCACAATTATGAGGAATGCGTGGTATGTGGACAGTGGGGCATCTCGACATATGACATTAGTCCGACATTTGTTTTCTAGTTTGAAGAAGTAGGATTGAGGAGTACAGGTTGAGCTTGGTGATGATGCCAAGTACCTAGTAGTAGGAGTTGGTACTGTTTCCTTCCAGCTCAAGTCTGGTAATTCTTTAGATTTTGATGATGTCTTGTTTCTTCTAGGTCTCAAAAAGAATTTTCTTTGAGTTTCGGTCATGGCGGATAAGGTATTTGTAGTTGAGTTCAAGAACCAACAAGTCCCCATCACACCGAAGGGTTCTATCCCAAATAGAGCTCAAGTAATAGGGGTTAGAGAAGGTAATTTGTATAAGTTGCAGGGTAAACCTGTTCGAGTCTTGGTGCATAACAGTGACATCTTGTGCAAGTTGTGGCACAAGAGGATGGAGCACCTACATCACAGGGCATTGCCTATTTTGAGCGAGATAGTCGCATGTCATTCAAAGTTTAGTATTGAGCAACATGGTGTATGCAGAGGGTGCACGCTTGGCAAGCATGTCAAGGTTTCTTTCCTAAGCATCAAAAATTTTAGTATTGAGCAACATGGTGTATGCAGAGGGTGCACGCTTGGCAAGCATGTCAAGGTTTCTTTTCCAAGCATCGAACATAGGTCTAAAGGCATTTTAGACCTAGTACATTTGGATGTTTGTGGATTGATGTCACTAGCTTCAATAATAGGAAGCATGTATTATGTTTCCTTTATTGATGATTTCTCTCGCAAGACTTGGATCTACTTCTTCAAGACCAAGGATGATGCCCGTTATCGCACAAATTGTAAGTTAGGAAAAGCCTGACCCAACCACAAAATGGCGACAACTAAGAGAACACCTACCCACTGTCACCTTAGGCAGGTATTCCCATCACTTTAGAGATGAAGTAATCACCTCAAGGGGGGAATCTCGGTGACCCTAGTGGGAAATGAGATGGAAAGTGGTATGATGGAAGTGTAGCCCCTATAGGTCAAGATATTGAGTGCGGAAAGGCTTGGGAAAGAGTCTTGGTGGTAGCCAATGGTTGTTGAG
Organism: Picea engelmannii; assembly: GCA_009831015.1. Lineage (NCBI taxonomy): Eukaryota > Viridiplantae > Streptophyta > Pinopsida > Pinales > Pinaceae > Picea > Picea engelmannii. The sequence goes on along the minus strand of ML869293.1, from coordinate 7,333 downwards.
AGGTATGAGTACTTGCAAAGGGTGATTTGTACCTGCCTAAGACACAAGAAAAGCCAAGTATGCACGTAATATGTTAGGTGGACAAGCAAGTTAAGCTTGTTGTCCCTAATTGCAGCAGTAAACAATAATATGTATCAGCAAAAAAAAGATAGTAAGAACTGCAAATAAAGATGCTAAAAGTCTAGTATAATAAGCAAGAGACAAACTAGCAAACACTAGTTTAGCTCAAGCAAGACTTTAGCAAGAAACAAGGCTGAGATGAAAGAGTGTTGCAGAGATACTTTTGCAGCCTTGTGGCTGTAGCAAACAAAGTGTTACAACAACATATTCAACCACTAAAACTTACAAAAACTCCATCCAAAAGATGCGCTGAGATTAGTAGATTAATGTGGCACACTTTTAGCAACTTTCAACGGTTGAAGAATGAGTTATTAAGAAGTTTGTATTAGGGTTTCTGCAGCCCTAATGGCTATAGATGAAAGTTTATACTTAGCTAAAGATGACGTAGTAGTGGCTCAACCAAGCATATAAAGCAAATAAATGATTTCAATTTACACAAGCTCCAAATCCCGAAATTTCACGTTAACCAATGCGAGATTTTATTTCTCCAATGCAATCATATTAGTGCCTTTAGCTATTGGGTTATGGATTCAAGTAAATAAAGAGCTAACAATGCTATCTCCTTGTGGGTGTAAACCCTCTTACTCCCAAGGGCAAGCAAATGCTAACTAAGAGATACTAGCAGGGTGTAAACCCTTTTACTTCTCCTAGTAAAACCTTGTGCAACAAATAACTTCTAGACAAAAATGATAGATAATGGTGAGATTATAATTCCTTATACTCCCCAAGAAATCTAGCAAATCAAACTTGTAACCAAGCAATGAAGCATCAACAAGATAAATCCTTACCTAGTCCAAGAAATAACAAGATAAACCTCCTCTTACCAAGATAAATCCACCACAAATGCAAAAGAAAAGCTCCAAGAGTGGTAGCACACTACTTCTTCCACCAATAGCATGTAGAAACCAAGACAAGAGCACAAGAGAGAAGAGGTTGCCCAAAGAGGGTGCAAATTTCAGCTAGTAAGGCTTCTCACAATGGGAGAGCTATGCTGAAAATGAGATACAAATGATCTCTATTTATACAAAATGTCTTAAACATAGTTTGTCCACTTAAGTCAGGGTAAACACAAAATAAGGGGACAACAACCCTTATTTTGACCCTTTACACAAATAATTCATTTTTAATTCAAACTTAAAATTTAAAAGGTTCATAATAGAAACCCTAAAATGACGTCAGATGTTTTGACCCTTTGAGCAAGTCGTTGGAGAAGAATGTTGAAGTTGTTGGGGCTCATGGAGCCTCCCTCTCATGCGCTATAGCCTCCTCCCACCAAGTCATGCCAAGTGTTAACACGTAGCAACTTCATCACCACCAAACCCTAGCCCCAATGATGACGTCAACTCTTCAAAGGTGACATTTTAGCCCCTCCAAGCAAATCGTTTGGCATGTGAGGGCTAGGCAGGGTCCTCCAAGTTGTCGTCTAAGCCTCCAAATGCGTGTCTTCGTGATTCGACATGTGGGCCCTTGGCATCCAACCTGTGGGCTTCAAGCCCCATGGAATCCCAAGCTAGGATTGTTCCTCAAAAACTGTCCACCAGTTGGATACTGCAAAGAGAAATGGATATGCCCGCCAAGGATCTCAAGTCAAAGCATCACGATGAGTAAATCAAATCAATAAAAGATCCATCTAAGCACGCACATCCAAACTGCCTCATCAAAATAAACTAATGCTGAAAGACCCTATGCAATTTTCCAAGTTTAGGTAAGGGAGGGTTGACAAAACGACCTATTGGGTGAATCGTACCTCAAGCCCCATGGAATCCCTAGCTAGGCTTGTTCCTCAAAAACTGTCCACCAGTTGGATCTTGCAAAGACAAATGGATACGCCCTCCAAGGATCTCAAGTCAAAGCATCATGATGAGTAAATCAAATCAATAAAAGATCCATCTAAGCTTGTACATCCAACCTACCTCATCAAAATAAACCAATGCTTAAAGACCCTATGCAATTTGCCAAGTTTAGGTAAGGGAGGGTTGACAAAATGATATATTGGGTGAATCGTACCTCAAGTTTAGTGGTGTTTCTCGAGGGGACCTCCTTCTAAGTCATGTGGATGACGTGTCATGGATGAGGGGAAGTCTTTTGGGCATGGGGTTCATGACATACAAGGGGCTGTTGTGTCTCATTTATGGGTGCCTTTGAAGAGGGTGTGCTGCATTTTTGTTTTCAATGCATCATTTTTCCAAACCCATTCAATGCCATTAATTAATCAGAAATCCAAAACCTTGGGTACTCCCTATTGGTGAATCAATTATCTTGGGGGGGGGGGGCAGTACCACAAGGCCACTTGAAGCTAGAGGTACACAAAGTGCCATATGAAAGGAAAGAAAGGGACACCGCATGACTGTACACCCCTCAACAAGTGGGGACATTTATATAATGTTAATTTGCTTTTGCAGGTCTTTGATTTTTTAGGAGAAGCGTTTCATTGCTCTCAAGACCTTTTTGGGCGAGCATTTGGAAGGTTCATAAATAGGATTTTATCTTTTTCTAGCTATCTCTCCTCTGGGCCTTCAACCCCTTCTTCCCATGAAATGAGGGACAACCCCTTCTTGGGTAAGTACACCCGAAAATCCCAAAAGGTGAGGAGATGAGAGGATGGAGTGTGGAAAGTGACAAGTATGGTCGAGAATGGTACGATGACTCATCAAAAGGACCTCCTAGTAGAGGTCCTATCCCTAAGGGTGACCCACTTACTAGGGCGCAATGTCAACCACCAAAGTGAAACAGGGCAAAGAGCATAATGTTCAAACAAATGTCACATAATAAAAAACAGTAATAGATGCAACAAACTCAAATGCATCAAATATTGAAATGACATTCACCACAATACTTGACTTGTACGTCATGGAGCAAGACCCGATGTCTTGCGGAGGCTAACTAATGTGGTGGATACCGTCATGATGAACCTGGAGTTGCGGTGGTGAGGTGGGTCTCTATCTGTTCAAGTGGACACTGCTGGTCAAGCTATTTCTAGGTACTCCATGTTTGCAACCTGAGGGCCTTGAGACATCATCTCCTTAGTTATCCCTAGGAGTTGGGGATAACATCTGGCTCATACCTAGGGACATGTGCTCGTCGTAGAGTGCATGAGAAATGCAACATCTCCTGTTATACTTGTTCCTACATTGAAACATCACACTGTAAAATCTAGGGTGGTTCTATCACCCTTCGTCCATATACATCAAAATCAAAAGTGAAACTAATCTAGAAAAGAAAATTTTAACATTTTTCAAAATTTTCTAAACTAAACATGAAATCAATATGCAAGTAGAGCAAAATGAAAAACAAAAAATGAAATGCAGGGAATCAATATGCAAATGCAAGGAATCAAAATGACCTACCTACTTACCTGGGGCCCTGAAGATTAGGTCCCAAAGTGTCAGGTGAAGTCGTACAACCAATTGATCATCTCATCAAGGCATCTCCCCCTGTGCTTTATCATGCAGTACAACAAAGATAAGTTAAGCACACAATAATCATGAGAATAAATATAATCTGTTATCAAATGAAATGAATGGAGATGGGTAGGAGGGAGGGATGAAGTCCTGTTGGAAAAATAAATCATCAACCTGATCATGCTGCCTGAAAGTGTAACCACAAACTTGATCAATCCATCTCTGAAGAGGGCTACCATATGTAAACGATGGCTCATCTTCATCTCTGTTAGTATGATCACTGCTTCCTGAAGACTGAGAAGATACAAGAGATCCCAATAAGACCTCATGATTTCCCTGAGAAGAAGGAATGAGGTAAGGGACAGGCTCAGGTCTAGAGAAAGAAAACCGTGGCCTCTTCATCTGCGAATCCTTGTAAAAATCCCCAATATGAAAATACTTTCGCTTTGTAGAGTGAGCCTTTGATTTCTCCTGGATGGCCACGTCTTGGTGTTCATCTAATATTGAGGATGAAGGTGGCTGAAAATCCTCATAGAACAAGTGTGCATCCCAAGAGGATCTGCATCATAACTCCCAAGGGATGGCCGAAAATCATCCTGAAAATGTTGTGTCCGGTCATCCTCGAATGGACGGAACAAATCTGTAATCATATCATCACATGAATCATATACGCATGAAGACCAACCTTCTGATGACAACTCAACCCATTTTCCTCGAGAGCCACCCTCAATGTCGTAAATGGGGTCTTTATCAAAAGTGAAATGAACAAAATCCCATCTGCGTCTCCCAGTTTGTATGAAAGTGTCAATATGCTCATCAACCATATCTAAGGGTTCTTTCACAAGACCATCAGTGTGACTGAAAATGACTATCTCTTTGTCTTCGTGTGCAAGAAAAACAAAGGTTACGGCGGATTCAACTGGATCTTTAGATTCTTCATTATTGAGATTAGTTGCTTCTTCAACTTCATGTGCAAGAGGAGAGTAAGGATGGACAACCTCAACTTCATCAAGCGGGAGAAAAAATAACGATGCCTCACGAGGGTTCTCAACATGTTGCACCTCATCATAATTCTTCTTTCTCTTTATGGACGTGCTCCTCCATCGCCTCTTCATCACAAGAGGCTTGATTCTTAATGCAAAGTGCTTTATTTGCCTTCTTTTAAAAGGATTTGTTGCATCTAAGGGCTCTTCTAATATTTCTTCACTTCCAAAGTCATGGAATAAAGTATCATCAAGATTGTCAAAAGGGTCACAACTCATCATGTTCTCTTCTTGATGTGCTGGAGAAGTAGAGGCTTGGATGTCTTGATCAAGTGGAAGGGATGATATAAGCACTTCATCTTCATCAAATGTCTCGTCTGGATCTTCAACATGAGAAATTTCATCATAATCTTCTTTAAGCTTTTCTTCATCCTCATCTATAGGAAAACCTTCTCTGCAAAGAACGTCTTTGAGCTCTTGGAAAGTATCTTGCAAATTCTGGATAGCTGGCCGATAATGCTTGAGAAATTCTTCAATTTGATTTGTAGAAGATGGGATACTTCTTGGATTACATGAGTGTGCAAGCCAACTCCTTTGACTTGATTCTAGTGAAGATACAAAAATTCATCAGCACATCTTCATGTAGCACATTTAAGCTTGAAGCATACTTCATATAATTCACGACATGGGTGATTGCTAGAGCTGGATCACCATTAAATTTAGGGCAATTTTCCCTCCACTTTGTAGAGCAATGATTTGGATATCCGGGGATATTATGAACATCAAGAGAAGGGTACACCTTATGGAATGCCCATGGAAATCCCCATGAGGCCATGGTTCCATTACTTAGGGTAATACCTCAATGGAGTCACCAGATGAGAACCAGGCTCATCAAAGGATGAAAGGGGAAAAGGAAAAAGTGGGTTCTTGGGAAGGTGGAATCGCCAGATAAGCTTCAAGAAGAGCTCATCAAGGGTGGAAGGGTAACGTTCTTCAAGTGGAGTTGCCAGGAAAGCTAGGGGTAAAGGCTTTGGGACGATAGCTTGCCAAAGTGTCGTTAGGGTTTGGAAGAGGATTCAAAATCCTCCCCGATAATGACGCCAAAATGTTATCGCACAAGTTGTAGGTTGGGCAAAGCCTGACCCAACCACAAAATGGCGACAACCAAGAGAACACCTACCCACTATCACCTTAGGCAGGTATTCTCGTCACTTTAGAGATGAAGTAATCACCTCAAGTGGGGAATCTTGGTAACCCTACGGAGAAATGAGATGGAAAGTGGTATGATGGAAGTGTAGCCCCTATAAGTCAAGATGCCGAGTGCGGAAAGGATTGGGAAAGAGTCTTGGTGGTAGCCAATGGTTGCTGAGAGTTATGAGTACCTACAAAGGGTGATTTGTACTGCCTGAGACATAGGAAAAGCCAAGTATACACGTAATATGTTAGGTGGACAAGCAAGTTAAGCTTGCTGTCCCTAATTGCATCAGTAAACAATAATATATATCAGCAACAAAAAGATAGTAAGAGCTGCAAATAAAGATGCTAAAAGTCTTGTATAATAAACAAGAGGCAAGCTAGCAAACACTAGTTTAGCTCAAGCAAGACTTTAGCATGAAACAAGGCTGAAATGAAAGTGTGTTGCAGAGATATTTTTGCAGCCTTGTGGCTGTAGCAAACAAAGTGTTACAACAGCAAATTCAACCACTAAAACTTACAAAAAATCCACCCAAAAGATACGCTGAGATTAGTAGATTAATGTGGCAAACTTTTAGCAACTTTCAACTGTTGAAGAGTGAGTTATTAAGAAGTTTGTATTAGGGTTTCTGCAGCCCTAATGGCTGTAGATGAAAGTTTATAACAGCAACAAGAAGCACTTAGCTAAAGATGACGCCCTAGTGGCTGTAGATGAAAGTTTATAATAGCAACAAGAAGCACTTAGCTAAAGATGACGCCCTAGTGGCTCAACCAAACATATAAAGCAAAGAATTGATTTCAATTTAGACAACCTCCAAATCTCGAAATTTCATGTTAACCAATGCACGATTTTATTTCTCCAATGCAATCATATTAGTTCCTTTAGCTATTGGGTTATGGATTCAAGTAAATAAAGAGCTAACAATGCTATCTCCTTGGGGGTGTAAACCCTCTTACTCCCCAAGGCAAGCAAATGCTAACTAGGAGGGTGTAAACCCTTTCACTTCTCCTAGTAAAATCTTGTGCAACAAATAAATTCTTGACAAAAATGATAGATAATGGTGGGGTTGTAAATCTTTATACTCCCCAAGAAATCTAGCAAATCAAATTTGTAACCAAGCAATGAAGCATCAACAATATAAATCCTTACGTAGTCCAAGAAATGACAAGATAAACCTCCTCTTACCAAGATAAATCCACCACAAATTCAAAAGAAAAGCTCCAAGAGAGGTAGTGCACTCCTCCTTCCACCAATAACATGAAGAAACCAAGACAAGAGCACAAGAGAGAAGAGGTTGCCCAAAGAGGGCACAAATTTCAGCTAGTAAGGCTTCTCACAATGGGAGAGCTATGCTGAAAATGACAAATGATCTCTATTTATACAAAATGTCTTAAACATAGTTTGTCCACTTAAGTTAGGGTAAACACAAAATAAGGGGACAACACCCTTATTTTGCCCCTTTACACAAATAATTCATTTTTAATTCAAACTTAAAATTTAAAAGGTGCATAATAGAAACCCTAAAATGACGTCAGACGTTTTGACCCTTTGAGCAAGTCGTTGGAGAAGAATGTTGAAGTCGTTGGGGATCATGGAGCCTCCCTCTCATGTGCTATAGCCTCCTCCCACCAAGT
>WSFP011441850.1:0-20522 GCA_009831015.1 Picea engelmannii | reverse complement strand
TGTCTATCAACACCACACTTTCATGTGCAATCAATATAATACAGAATAACATCAATTACTTATATGAGAAAACATACAAGAATCAAACCCATATAAAACAAAGATAATTAAGAACAAAATAAATGAAGCAAGCACATAAAGACACTTATCTTTTATGAAAATTCACCAACTATGCGCAGTACTCAGACGTTCCTCCCAACCATAGACTTTGTTTCTCATACAATTTCAGCAACATGTCACCATTGAGCTGGGACTTAACTCCACCAGGGAAAAAGGGTTTCTAGTGAGAGGCTATGGTCCAATTCTCAAGAAAATTATTCAATCCAAGGTGCCCACTACTACAACTATCCTACGGTCTCTCATTCCCCATGAACCTGTCACACCTAAGAAAGTGTTCCCCTTCTCTTCTCAACATTCCCTCGGTTTCCCCACTTCTCTTCCAGGGTTACCAACAAGAGGCCGAAGAAGAAGTCTCTGATCTTTGCAGCTAATGACCTACACATCAAGGAACAATTCTCAGCAAAACTCTCACCGGGAGAGATCTATCATAGGTTTGAGAACTCACCTCGTCCATAATAATTATCTTCTTTGATCATAAATATATCAAATAGAGAGACTACTCACGGGCCTGACAAATTTCCTCTTCAACAAAAAAACTCTGATTAAAGTACAAAAACAACCCCTACAAGCTCTTTTATGTAGATAATGTAATAGTCATCATTTATCCTGGGACCGACCCCATTTTTCACATGAGAGTGAATAATGAATATCTCCCCCAAAATAAAATAAGTCTAGCAATATATATTGCATGTCTTCCACTCGACACTTGTCACCTTCAAAAGTAGCTTTAATCCATTCGGTGACTCATTCCCTACTCTCATGAACTTAGGATGAAATAATTATCCATAACTTACACTTTTTTGAAAAAATTATAAAATATTGCCTAAAACTTAAGTATCGCCACCCATCTCTTTTATTTTGAGTCTGTCTACACAGAACGATGTAATATTATATTAATAACTTGACTATTATTACTTTTACATGGATAGGATCACTGAGCTATCAGTGTCTCGACTCATGAGCCTCATAATCACACATGATTTTCATCCTCAATATATATATAAACTCATCCTGGTTCTCACTCCTAGGTCATTCTCGTGCAATTACCCAAGTGTGCACAACACTCTGAAATGTGTGCATCCTTTATTTGATGTGCAACCATGCACATTGTTAGACAATTGGTTTATATTGATGGAAAATTGGTTTGGATTCTTGGTTTTCATTGATTTCAACCCTTTGAGAGTGATATTGTATATTGTTGTCAACCCTTGAGTATGTCTGGTAGCACATTATGGTAGGTCCATAGGTATGGGTAATGAAACCAAGTTTGGTTGATGAATAATGTAATGAATAACATTGAATTTGTAGGTGATACTATTCTATATGGATAGTACATGTCATTTTGTTTCTGGTGATATGTGGAACGTCACATAACTCCTCACAATTAGAGAGTTATGGCCATGTGAAGTTGGAGAACCCTCATGAGTTATCTAGAAGCCCCTAAAAGGTCAAATAAGACAATTATTCTAGAAGCTCCTAGAAGAAGTGTACTAGTCAAATTGATGGTAACTAGGAGTTAATCATGGGTAAAGTTGTTGCATTAAGAAAATAATTAAAGTTGTGAGTTTGTTAATTATTGTGAAGTGGTTGCAAAGAGAAAATTATTTAAATAATAAAGTGGTTGCAACAAGAAGTTGTGATTTACTATTTATGGATAAATCAAAGTGGTTGAAAAAAAAACTAATTAAATAATAAAGTTAGTTGCAACTAAAACTGGAGAACTTACTATTTGTGGATAAAGTGGTTGTAAGTGGACTAGTGGTTAAAAGTAGGTTAGCCCTAAAATAAGGAAGTTGGGTAAAGTGAGTTAGAAGATAATCCCTAGAGGAAGCTACTTGGAGAGTATAAATAAGAGAGCAAGGGTCTCCTATTAGCATCTATTTTTTGGAATATAATTGAATATCCATTTGTGAAAGGTTATTTTTCATGTATTATTGATAGATCAAATTTGTGGTAGAAAAATCTCAATTGCAGAATCGTGGAAACAAAATCGCGGAAGCAAAATCACGGCAGCAGAACCCTTGAAGCAGAATCATGACAACAAAATCAAGTAAATAGAATCACGGCTACAAAAATAGATCCATAATAAATTCATAGCTACAAGAAGGAAAAGGTTGTGGTGTGCATAGCCGATGCAATTGTGTTGGTACAGATTGTTGGTACAGGTTATTTGGTGTAGGTTGATTGGTACAGGTTGTTACATGTTGTTGGTACGGATTGACAGTAACAGGTTTATAGTGGAAATTTTTGATTCATTGTCATGCTATCTATATTTGACATTTATATTTCAGGGTGGTTGGATGGGGCAAGGAAAAGGGGTTGTAGCCTCCTTCTGGTTGGTGCCGGAGAATCGAGGAGTTGGAGATTTCTTCAGGTTGGATCCTAAGAACTAGGTGGTTTTAGCCACCTTCCAATTGTAGCCAAAGAAAATAGGGATTTGTAGCCTCCTTCTGGGTGTATCCATATAATTGGGGATTTGGAGCTTCCCTTAGGTTGTATCCTGAGAAACTAGGGGGTTGGAGCCTCCTTCCAGTTGGAGTTGGAGAATTGGAAATTGGTGCCTCCTTCAATGTGATTATTAAAGACATATAAGAAAATCATTATCTGGTTTTTGTTACACATGAAATTTGCACACCTAGGTACCTCTCCCTAAGTGTCTTAAGTGTCATATAAGTGTCTCATATGCCTTAACACCATGGAATAACCTATGTCACAATCCCTAGTCAATGTGGAGGAGGGATAAATTAGATGAAGGCCAAAATACCAAGTGCACATGAATTAGTATTAATACTCATGAAAAAGAAATTAATTAAGTGTGAGGATCCACCTCACATTTGTTTTCCTATTTTTTAGGGAAGGTGGATGATCTCATGGATCGTTGAAATATTTCCTCCTTAAAATCCTTGATAGATATTTCCTCCCTAAAATCCTTAAGAGATATTTTCTCCCTAAATATATTTCGGATCCCTTTTTAGTGGATTTGATGAATGATCCTATCCATGGTGGTTAAGCCTCCAAATCCTATATAATGAGGGCTTTCCATGAAGAAGTGAGTAGGGTGGACATTTGAGGTATCAAAACGATGGTCATGGGAGAAATATTTAGGATATCAAACCTATTATTTTGGGATTTTTGTCGAAGGGATGGACGAGGAGGACTTGGGGAAGTTACTGCAACTGCATCTACAATCTGTAAGTATTTCTTTAAGAGTTGTCATTAATATATTGCTTGGCCTATTTCCTTATAATATGTGTATCTTTACACATGTTTTTCTATTATAGATGGATATGATTATACTAATCTCATAGAGTAGAGTACGAGTTCTTTGTCTTCTTGTTGTCCATTGATTTGCAGGTGTCGAATGGTGCTAAGGATCTTGGAGATTAAGCTCAAATTGGAGTAGCGAGGACAAACACCGAAATAAGATGCACCACACTTTATTCCTTCTCTTTCTCTTTCTGATTATTTAGTTAGATTCAAAGGAATGTTAGTGTACTTTCTGTCTTAGTATAGGGGTCTAGAATCCAAGATAAGATTCAGCTTTTTGCATTGGGTTTCCATGTAAAATACTCGTGTACTATGAATTGTGTGGATGTGTCTATTATTTTTTATTATGCACTGATGGATGTTAATGTTATACGATGCAATAACATATTGATGATGAACTGATGAACATCGTTGAACAATTTAAAGGAATATACATTGTGGTTGAAAATGATTAATAAGTGGTATAAATTGTTCATTACTAATTCACCCCCCCTCTCAGTAATCCAACAATTGGCATCAGAGATGGTTCCTTCAAGACACAGTTTAACCACTAGAAGGAGTTCATGGAATATATTGAGAATGAAGTACCATTGTTTAATCGTCAGAATGGTCTAATGTATGAGATGTGGAGCATATGGATGAGAACATTTTTAGAGGCACGGGGATATGATATTTGGTATTCAGTTGTGACAGGATAGAATGCTACACAGAAAGAAAATACTAAATCAAATAAGGAATTGAATAATAATAAAAAAATAGAAATGGATTTCATCTGGGAAGGATTACCTGATCCAGTAAGAGAAAAGGTTGGTAAATGTTCATCATCTAAAGAAATTTGGGATAAGTTGCATAATATATCTTGTTCACCCATCACAGAGTCAGATAATGTCAAAGAAAATGTAGGTACATATCAAGAGGAAATATGTTCATCATGTCACACAAATTAAGAAGAAGAATGTAATCAACATAAGTATATTGTCTTTCTTTAATTGTGAAAAATGCAAACATCTTGAAATTGAATGCCATGAAGGTAATGACACAGAAAAGAAAATTGAAATAAAAGACAATTATGAAACATAACTGATTAGTGCTTTAGATGAACTAAAGAAAGAAAGATAAGAAAAAAAGTCACTTAATAAAGAATTGATGAAGCAAAATGAAAGTGTTCAAGATTTCAAAGAAGCTCAACATGTCATCAAGAATTTAAAATCGTAGCTAGAAAAGGCCAAAAAAATTGAAGAAACTCTAGAATATCAAAAGTGATGTTTAGAAGTCAAGATAGCAGCACAAAAGTAAGAAACATAAAAGAGAGAAAATATATTGATAGATCATCTTAAGGAAAGAACCGATGACTTAAACCAACTCGAGGAAGAGGTTGGTCAAGAAGAAAGAAGACTTGAACAAGAAATAATTACAATGAAAACATGGATGATTTTAAGGATGGAAATTTATTTTAAAATGTAGAAAACTTGGTGAATCTTATTAATCCTTCATATGCCAACCATAAATGATTGGCGACATTTTTGTAAAAATATTTAAATTTGTGAGGATTTTATATAGTTATTATAAATTTTTGGTGATATTTAACGTAAAAAAATTTAATCCTATAGAATTTGGGCTAATCGTTTTTAAAATAGTGAATATTGTTTTTGGAAAAAACATGGAAAATTAGCCCATGAGCAAAATTTATCCCCTAAATTCATCCCTGATTGAAAATCCAAATTGAAGAAGCAAAGAGAATAGAAGAATTCATGAAGTTTCAGATAATGAAGAAAAAATAATAGGTTGACAAGATTGAAGAAGAAGTTGTCACACTAACATTCAAATTCGTCAAGCTCAACAAGAACGTTGAAGATACAGAAACATCCACATCAACAGTAGAGAATGAAGAGAAGCATTCTAGGTTGCAAGAAAGGAAGAATTAATAAAAGAGAAAAATTTATGCAAAAGTCATTAAAGGTTCTATGAAGAAGGAAGGGTGCAAGCCACAAATAAGCCTCAAACATGATCATGATCAATCAAGGTAGGAATTCAGAAGGATTACACCACAAAGAAGATCATTCACTTCCAGGTATGTAAATTTATTTTATGGTCATTGTTTTTATTGTACTAACTTTGGACATAAGATTGCATATTGCAGGGCTTATGAAATAAATGTTCAAGAAAGAAATGTTTATGTGTCCCCACATAATATTGAATGCTACAAATGCCACAACTATGGCCATATATCCCAAAATTGTAGAAGCATAATAGTGCCATACATGAAGAAAGAAAGAAATATTAGATACATGAATATTTAGAAAAGGAAAGAATAAGAAGAAAAGAAAGTGAATAGAAAACAGGTCCCAGAAACTGCAAGACATATAGTAGTTTGAGAAAATCAAGTGAAAGAAGAACAGACTCCATAAATTACAAGACTTTCCATAGTTCAATAAAGACAAGGAATGCAAGCAAAAGAAGAGCAGGTTTCAAGAACGACATTTTCAAAATCCGAAGCAGAGAAAGATCATAATAAATAAAAGTTCCCAGAGATAGTAGGATTTGGAGTAGTACGAGAAAGAAAAGAACATATGAACCAAGAACAGGTTTGAGAAATTGTACTTTCAAGAATTGTGGTTCAAGATGAATCCAAAAATATAAAGAAAGAAGTTAGAGTTTAGAGATATGTTGAGTCTACCAACAAGGATGATGAATACATTGGAAAGGTATTTTTCTAATCCAACTGGCTTGGAGAATCTCAAGTAATATGAATATTAGACAGGGGGAGAGTCTATGCAGTAGTTGAGAGAGTTTAGAGAACCATCCTTCGAGTAGGTTGCAAAGTTCAAGTAGACAGATTCAGAGTAGTTAGTTAGCAGAAGTACAATATGACATATTGATCAGTTGCAATGGTGAATACTTCATGATAGTATAGTGACATATGGGTCAACATTATGAACAATTGTGTAGAAGATTCATGGAAAGTATGGATAGATATGGATTAGCAGGAACATTTGGCAGGTTTGGACATATATATGAAAATGGATTCATAAAGTGATTTAGATATTGGTTCACAAATTGGTTCGAAAATTCGTTCTGAGATAAAGGATCATTATCATAATGGATGATAATAATAGAGGAACATTTGAATTCTTATTCTTTAATGATTTTCATATATGTCATTTGATTACACAAGGAAGCACCAATGGGAGAAAACTCCAAAAGGAAGTAGGTATGGGAATCCCTACATGTCATCTACACGACATATTATAGATAAGTCAAGGGAGAGATTCATCAGATGCATGGACAAAGAGTTAGATTTTTTGAGAGAGCACATAAGTATGATTCTAGGGGGAGAGATGGTCACAGGGGGAGCATGAGCATCATGAATTCATTACTGCATCAGAGTGATACCCTTTTCCAAAGAGGGAGAGATTAATCATAGGATTATAAACACAAAGAAATATCAAATTAATTTAGATAAGGGAAGCAACCCAAAACACAATGGAGACAGGGGGAGCAACCCTAAGAAGAGTTTCGTCAAAGGGGAGCAGCCCCAAGGAGAGATACCCTTTTTCCATTGATGTAAAATGGGGAGAGATAGAAACATTTATGAGGAGTATGAGCATGAATTTTATCATGACTAAGTGTTTCCATCAATGTTGGTGTTTCCATCAATGTTGGTGTTTCCATCAATTCCAGAGGGGGACATTGTTCGAAAATTGGTTTAGATTGATGGAAAATTGGTCTAGGTTGTTGGTTTTCATTGATTTCAACCCTTGGAGAGTGATATTGTATATTGATTTCAACCCTTACATATTGATGTCAACCCTTGAGTATGTATGGTAGCACATTCTGGTAGCTCCAGAGGTATGGGTAAGGAACCCAAGGTTGGTTGAGGAATAATGTATTGAGTAACAATGAATTTGTAGGTGAGACTATTCTCGATGGATAGTACATGTTGTGTCATTTCTAGTGATATGTGGAACATCACATAACTCCTTGTGGTTAGAGAGTTATGACCATATGAAGTTGCAGAGCTCTCATGAGTTATCTAGAAGCCCCTGGGAGGTCAAAGAAGTCAATTATTCTATAATCTCCTAGAAGAAGTGTACTAGTCAAATTGATGGTAACTAGGAGTTAATCATGGGTAAAGTTGTTGCATTAAGAAAATAATTAAAGTTATGAGTTTGTTAATTATGGTAAAGTGGTTGCAAAGAGAAAATTATTTAAATAATAAAATAGTTGCAACAAGAAGTGGTGAGTTTTCTATTTATGGATAAGTCAAAGTGGTTGCAAAATAAATTAATTAAATAATAAAGTTAGTTGCAAATAAAAATGGAGAACTTACTATTTGTGGATAAAGTGGTTGTAAGTGGACTAGTGGTTAGAAGTGGGTTAGCCCTAAAAGAAGGAAGTTGGGTAAAGTGAGTTAGAAGATAACCCCTTGAGGAAGCTACTTGGAGAGTATAAATAAGAGAGAAAGGGTCTCATATTAGCACCTATTTCTTGGAATATAATTGAATATCCATTTTTGAAAGGTTATTTGGCAGGTATTAATGATAGATCAAATTTGCGGAAAAACTATTGCGCCAGAAAAATCGCAGTTGCAGAATTGCGCCAAAACAATCACGGAAACATAATCTTGGTAGAAAACTTGTGGAAAAAGAATTACGACAGCATAACCATGACAAAAACGTCACAGTAGAAAAACCACGACGACCGAATCATAGAAACAAAATCATTACAACATAATCAAGGATACATAAAAATATCAGTAATAGATCCACAACTACAAGAAGAAAAATGTTGTGGTGTGCATAGTTGATGCACTTGTGTTGGTACATGTTGTTACACATTGTTGGTATAGGTTATTACAAGTTGTTTGGTGCAGGTTGATTGGTACAAGTTGTTATCGGTTGTTGGTACAAATTTATAGTGGCGGGTTGACAATGGTAGTGTTTGATTAAGTGTTAGGTTTTCTACATTTGACAATTATATTTCAAGGCAGTTGGACGAGGCAAGGAAACGGGTTTGTATCCTCCTTTTGGTTGGTGTCAGAGAATCAGGGAATCTGAGTTTCCTTCAAGTTGGATCTTGAGAACTAGGTGGTTGTATCCACCTTCTATTTGTAGTTGGAGAACATAGGGGATTGTAGCCTCCTTCTGGGTGTATCCAAATAATTGGGGAGTTGGAGCTTCCCTCAGGTTGTAGCTTGAGAAACTAAGGGGTTGGAGCCTCCTTCCAGTTGGAGCTGGATAATTGGAATTTGGTTCATCTTTTAATGTAATTCTTATAGAAATATAAGAAAAGCATTCCTTGGTTTTCTCCTGCATTGGGTTTCCACATAAAATAATGGTGTACTGTGGATTGTGTGGATGTGTCTATTATTGTTTACTATGCATTGGTGGATGCTAATGTTATATGATGCAACGACAATTGATTATGAACTGGTTAACATTGTTGAATAAGTTAAATTAATATACAGTGTGGTTAAAAAGGATTAGTAAGTGGTATAAATTTCTCATTATTGATTCACCCCCCCTCTCAACAATCCAACAAGTACTTACCCAAGAATGCAACACTATGGAATGTTCCCACCTTGTCTTTGATTAAAATTATTCGTGCACTAATCAGGTGGACAAATCACCAAAAATTAGTACCAACGGATCACCATCCTATATGTACAACTACAAAGGGTTTAGATTAGGGAAATTACACTACCTAAATTATTCCTCATGGATGTAAGTTTTCTATGCATCTTCCATGTCTATAGTCTCTCTCCGATGATTCTTCTCTATTTTATTTGTTCCCTTAATTTTGGAAAATGTGCATGCAATGATATTTTCTAGCCAAAATAATTTAACAAATCTATAAAATTATGCACAATTATTTCCTTTAAGTGTGCTTTAAGTGCATCCGAATTCTTCTTTTTGATTACTTGTGAACTACTACCCAACTCATATTTTTAGGTGTATGTTTGGATTCTTCTATAAAATACCTTTCCAATGAGTATTTCCTTGTCATATTTTGATTTATGAGCAATAAGTTATAATCATCTGAATATTACCCATTTCCCCCTTTATGCACCTTTCATCTAGTGTACTTAATTCCAAACATCAACACCTTTGGAATTTTAACAAAATCCCAATTGGTTTTATTCATGGCTATATTTCGAACAATCTTACCAAGTTTCACCTTCATCCTTCATCCAGGATGCTAGTTATAGCTTGCTAAAGTTTTGACGATTTTCCCCTTTTAGCATTGAATGCTACATGAATATTCTCTCTCATCCTGTACATGTTTAGGTACCTAGATTACCAATATGGCTACATGGTTGTGTCCTATGGTTCATGATATTTCCATAGACTTCTCATGTTCCCCAAACTAAATTCTTAGCAAAGAGTTATGCTCTCCAGAAGTAAATTGTTACAGAAATTTTACCTTTCACTATTTCCATTTTAACTTTCCCATACGATATCATGAACACTTACAGTCTCCAAAATTGGAACTCCTAAAAACATTGTTTAGGCCCTCAAAAATGCCCTGCAAGATTTTGATGTGCAAAAACACTAATATTCTAGGAAAAGCGACTAGTTTATGTTGAAATGGATACTTATTTGGCATTCTAGGTCCACATGGCACCTTGATGTGATGCTATGTCATCCCATTGGCCATATTGACCATGCCTCATCAACCTTTGACACCTTCCTCCTTCTCTTTTATCTTTCTTCTTTCCTTCTTTATTACCTTACCTTTTTAAATTTTACCTTAACTTTTGTGCCCCACCATGCCTGGTCATCCACTTGGAAGATATATGACTACAAATGGGAAAAGGGTCATGTTAAAAACCAAATATCAAAATAGCATAAAAACCTCAGAATAAGTACTCAACGCCTTGACAAAGAGAGAAATTCATATAATAAGCCTCTTTGAGGGGGAAACCTCCTTATACATCATATGAATTCAAAAATACAAGATGATACCATATGAAAAGGTCTCCTTGGTATATGTAGGAGACTAGGAGGTACAATTACAACTAATGGACCCAAGCCGACATAAATAAAATAACAATACTAATGTAATATACCCCAATTAAGGGGTAATGTGCCAAGATTTAGGGTTTAACATGCTCCTCACCTTCAGATAAGTTTTTTTCTCAATGATTGAGTAGTTATGGATGCTTCTATATAAAAGACTCATCTTCCCACGTGGAATCTTCAGCATGTAGTTTCTTCCACTTAATGAGATACTCTGAAGTTGATCTATTCCTCAACTAGTGAATTCTTGTGTCAGTGATAGCTTCAAGATCCAATATGATTTTTCCTT
This sequence comes from Picea engelmannii, assembly GCA_009831015.1. Classification (NCBI taxonomy): domain Eukaryota; kingdom Viridiplantae; phylum Streptophyta; class Pinopsida; order Pinales; family Pinaceae; genus Picea; species Picea engelmannii. The sequence continues at coordinate 9,827 of WSFP011441850.1, read as the reverse complement.
CTTCGTCAAGTTATGGAAATACAATTTGAACTGGGAGCTTGTCACTTGTAACCTTCTTTAAGAATGAAACATAGAAAACTAGGTGTACTCATGAAGATGCGTGCAACTCCAATTTGTATGCCATAGTACCGATCTTTTGCAACACCTTATAAGGGCCTTAGTACATCGTTGATAATTTATTATCCTTCTTAGCTTGGTTGAGGGACATCTATTCGTATGGTTTTATTCTTCAAATACCCAATCCCCTACTTCAAAACTTCTTTCACTACGATGTTGGTCTTCTTGTTGTTTCATGCTATTATGTGCCATGGTCATGTTTTCCTTTAAGAGTTGGAGAACTTGTTGTTGATGTTCGATGTGATATTCCACTACTTGAACCTTATAGTTTTCTTTTAGAGAATAAGTGATGGATGGTGGATGATATCCATAAAGCACCATTAATGGTGTCATTTTTGTTGCAGTATGAAATGAAGTGTTATACCACTATTATGCCAAGGGTAACCACTTGAACCATTGTTTTTGCTTACCAAAGACAAAGCAATGATGGTAGCATTCTAGAATTTTTTTCACTATCTCAGTTTGTCCATTAGATTGATGATGATAATATGATCTATGAGCCAATTGAGTACCCAAACAAGAAAATAATTATGTCCAAAAATGTCGAGTGAAGATGGGATCTTTGTCACATACAATAATCTTTGGGGTTCCATGTAGCTTTTGAAATGTCTTCATGAATGCGGTAGCAACTGTATTGGATTTAAAAGGATTAGAGAGTGCACAAAAGTGTGCATACTTGCTAAGTATATCAACAATCACCATGATGACACTCTTTCCTTCAGACTTCGGTAACCCTATGATGAAATCCATGGAAGCCTCCTTCCAACGTTGACTTGGAATGGCCAATGGTTGTAAAAGACCTGAGATCTTAATTGTGTTCCACCTTATTTTGTTGGAAACCCAAACACTCTGCCACAAACATTTGAACACCAGTTTTAAGGCCATCCCAAAAAAATTCCCTTTTGACCCTGTGATAGGTTTTCAAAAATCCCGAGTGCCCTCTTACTGGAGAGGTGTGTGATTCCAAAAGTACCTTTTGTTTGAGTTAGGAGTTCTTACATAAATATAAGTGATATTTGTACCATAGTGAATCATCTTTCCATGTAAATGTATCAGATGCACTAGAATCTTGCTGCAACCTTTGAATGAGAGTTTACACTTATTCATCATTCTTCCATTCATCCCTTACTTTTGTTATCCAATCAGGTTGGATGATAGAGAGAGAATAGAGAAATGCCTCAAAATATTCATCCTTTCTTGAGAGTGCATCTTCCACAACATTTTTCTTCCCTTTTCTATAGATGATTTCAAAGTCATAAACAAACATCTTGGTCACCCCTTTTTGTTTCTCTTTTGAAGATAGTCTTTGTTCCAAGAAGTATTTAAGACTGTCATGATTTGTTTTGACCTTGAAGTTCCTACCTATCCAGTAAGGGTGTCATTTCTTCAATGCATTTAGTATTTCCATAATTTCCTTCTCATAAATGGGTTTGTGTAAGTCTTTCCCTTGAGTGGTCAACTTTCAAAAGAAAGTGTCCTTCCTTCTTGCATTACAAAAACACCAATGTCATTTCCCGAGGCATCCCACAATAAAGGGTTTTGTGAAGTCTGGTGTGGTCAAGACAAGAGATTTTCACATGGCCTCTTTAATTTTTTCAAAATATTTAGTTTCCTCTAGAGTCCATGAAAATTCATCATTCTTAGTTAATGTAGTTGAAGGCACTGCTATTCTTCCATAGTCCCAAACAAACTTTTGGTAAAAACCTGTCAAACCCAAATATCCTCTAAGATTATTCAATGTTTTGGGAATCGTCTAGTCCATCCTGGCTTTAATCTTGTTAGTGTCTACCTTGACACCTTCATGAGATACAATATGACCCAAATACTCTACCTCCTTCACCCCAAAGAAACATTTGGATGGTTTAGCATATAGTTGTTTCTCCTTTAGTAGTTTTATCACCCTATCAACATGTCAAATATGATATTCCCAAGACTTTCTATAGATTATTATATCATCAAAAAATAATAACACAAATTTTTGAAGGAAGGGATTGAAAATGGAATTCATCAACCCTTGGAATGTGGAAGGTGCGTTTGTAAGGCCAAAATGCATGACCAAAAATTCATAATAGCCTTCATGAGTTCTGAATGTTCTTTTTGTGATATATTCTTCCTTCACTCTAATCTATTGGTACCCTGAACGAAGATCCAAATTTGTGAAGTATATTTATCCATGTAGTTCATCTAACAATTCATCAATCATGGGAATGGGAAAATTATCTTTAATGGTGATCTTTTTGAGCTCTCTATAATTTGAGCACATACACCATGAACCCTCTTTCTTGAGTACCATTACCACTCGTGCAAAGTAAGAACTTTGGCTAGGTCTAATAATTCCAGCCTCTAACATTTCTTCAACCATACACTCAATTTCTCTCTTATGGGCATAAGGGTATCTGTAAGGCATGATGTTAGGAGAAACATTCTCAGGAATTAAGTGAATATCATGATCATGATCGTGATTGGGTGGAATACCTCTGGGAATATATTCAAATACTTTGGAATGCTTATCAATGATCCTTTGGATATCTAGGGGAATAGATGGCTTAGATGTTTGAACATATAATGAACATAGTTGTACAATTACACCCTAATGCCTCTTTTTCAATAATTTTTTCATGCCATTAGAGCTTACCACCTTACTAGGTTTCTCTGTGATACCCCTTAACTCAATTTCCTTTCCTTCCAATGAAAATTTCATGAAAATTTCTTGAAAATTAAAAGCCGTTGTTCCCAATGATTGTAACCACTGGACCCCTAGTATGACATAAACACCACCCATGGGTATATCAATAATTGGACTATTCATTACATATCCCCCCATAGTAATATTGATCTTATGTCATTTTCCTGAGCAATTGATAGTTTCTCTATTTGAAATCATTACTTGAAACTTTGGCATTGGATATATAAATCAATTGAGAGCTTCAACTAATTTACAGTGAATGAAATTATGAGTACATAATAGAATAAATTATCACTATTACCTTTTTATTTTTTATATATCCTTCGATCTTGAGGGTTTGAGGAGTGATAACTGCATCCAATGCATGACATGATATGGTGGGATTCATCTCTTCAGAATAAATCTCTTCTACATATTCATCTTAAGATGCTTCTTGTTCTCGTTCTTGTTCTTCTTCCTCTTCACAGTCTATGTAGAATAATTTCTTCTCACCACACTTATGTCTCTTGCTATACTTGTTGTCATCATTAAATCATAAACCTTTTTCTTTTCTTTCCTCCAATTGTTGAGGTGGTTTGGAATAAGGAACATTATTATATCAATAGATGTTAGGGGTGGTCCTTCTAGTAGCCATAGCCATATATTTACTTTCATCATTTCTCGCCACCATGAACACATTATCCAATTATTTTGGTTCCCAAATATGCCCCCCATGTTGAATGTTATCCTTTAAAGTTCCTATGAAGAAATCAATTAGGTTCTCATCTGGAGTATTTGTTACTTTTATATTCAATCTTTGGAAGTTCTCAATGTGCTTCGCAACTGAACCCTTTTGCTTGAGATTAATCAATTGGTTGAAGAAGGTACTTATCCTTGTATCCTCATAGTGTGTTATCATTTCTTCCATTAAAATTTTCCAAGTGATAAGTGATTTACGAGAACAAAGCCTTCGATACCAAACAAACTTATTAGGTTCTAAATATAAGGACACAATTCATACCTTTTGTGTGTGTGGCACATCATGTAGATCAAAGAACTACTCCATATGGAGTATCCATGTGATTGGATCCTTGCGATCAAACTTCTTCATATTGATCTTAGGAAAATGGTTGGTCTTCAACCCAAAGCTCGAGATTCTGTATTCTTGATTAATCTTCCTTGTGTCCTCATCATGAATTTCATGGGATACATTGTCACTTTCAGGTGGCCTCTCTATTAGAAATTTTTTCAACCCTTCCACGATCTCCCCTTTTAAGCCATCCATATTAGTATCCATCATCACTTCTAGATTAGATTCAGTTTAATCCATCATCCTTTGTAGTTCATCTTCTGTAAATCATCTATGTCCTTGCACATTTCTTCACATTCATCAAGAATTCAAGTAGGACTATCTGAGGGATTATTTGGTGTAGAATTTTAGTTTTTTGGTGGCATGTTGGCCAAGTATCACTGAAAAGTAGGAATTCCTAATTTTCTTAGGTAGAGGTCCTCACAGTCAAGGGAGTGTCAGGTGATATAGCTCTTTGATATACATGCGGGGTCGAAAAATAGTACTCAACCCAATATCATAGAGAACTAAATAAGGAGGATTGACCATGCCCTTAGCCATACTATCCAACTACCCAAGTACTGGAGAGTGATCTCCCCGAGTGTTGTTCTTAGTGTACTATAGAAACAAGAAAACCAAGTGGTTTAATCAGTTGATATCAAGATTCTAGGGGGTTTCTCGATATATGCTAGGTACATGGGATCTCAAATCCGTAGAATTTTTTTCTAAAACAAAATTGTTAGAAAGGGTCCTTACGATATACTCTAGGTATGTGGAAGAACCATACTCTCCCCTGGTTGTATCATTGAAAAGTAACAACAAATCCTACATTTAGAGATGTTGGAATATGTTTGTACCTAAAAATCCACAAGATTATCCCAATTTATGTGATACTCCTTTTATCCCAATTTATTCCACTTTTTGGAATCACCCCAATTGAATCTTCTAGTCAAAAGATATGAAAATTTTGAAAAAACAAAAAACGTACCTTTTAAAATCTTGATTTGGAGATTGTTCTACTAGTCGATCTCTCTTCTACTATATCTCTACAATTTCATCCCTTCCGAGTCTAAAATTTTGGCCTGAGGTATCCTTATGTGTCTTCTTTCCAACCCCATAGGTTAGACCAATATTGGACTCTCCAATATAATTTTATGATAACTTTCCCAAGATGTGTTGATTTGTTTTTCCTTTGAGGAGAGTGAACTTGTACAACCTGCCACTTGTCATTGTCTTCACTTCAAAACTTGAAATTTTCACCAGAAAAATTATGTTCATACACTAATCAATGGAATATGTCTCACTCAATTTGGAGTTATGTAGCTTCATATATAACATTTTCCCCAAGAACACTTGTTTTAGACTGAAATCTGGACCAACCAAACACCCTAATTTCCTCAAAGAATAACTTTTAGAGTACAATAAATCAAGGGATGAAATTTGTACACAAGATACTTCACTATTCATAATTCGTAATATAAAACTTTTGGAACCTAAAACCAAGCCAAAAATAATTGGGAGCAAAAATTCCAAGAAGTCTCATTTCAGACTAGTTTAAGGAGTAGTAAAAAACCCTAACTTGAACATAATGTATCTCCAAAAATATAATAAAAAAAGATTTGAAATTTCAACCCCCGTTAGCTCTATATGTCTCCTCTACACCATAGAAATTTTATATCCGTAAACCTTCCAGAAAATGTTTTGCAGTGAAAATTTCAAGATGACTGGTTTTAAAGAAGCCAATCCTTAGCATTGTCTAGCTCTACTACCAAATGTTAAGAACCAAATATCAAAATAGCATAAAAACATCAGAATAAGTACTCAACTCCTTGAAAAAGAGATAAATTCAGATAATAAGCCTCTTTGAGGTGGAAAGTTCCTTATACATCTTAAGAATTCACAAATAAAAGATGATTCCAAATGAAAAGGTTTCATTGGTTTATATAGGATTCTAGGAGGTACAATTAAAAATAATGGACCCAAGCCAACATAAATAAAATAAAAATACTAATGTAATATTCCCCAATTAAGGGGTAATGTGAAATGATTTAGGTCTTAATAGGTCCCACCTTGTCTATCACCAACTTCTTCAGTATTTGCATGCCCGTAGTAAGTTACAACAAACCGGACAATACAAATGGATAGGGTTCTTACAATAATTTCATCTAGTCATCAAGTATAATAAGGGTATCACAAACAAGTTGGAAGACATGATTTCAAGGCCACCCACATCCAATATTACAAATTTAGGAACTTTGATGCACATGGAGCTTTTTACGCATGATGCATACATAGAGGTATACAAAGAATGAGTACTTCAAAGAGGTTTTTCAGTAGATACATAACTAAATTCATATAGAATAATGTGACAACAAGACTGATTATAATTTCCAGAATGGATTACTTTACAATCTCGATAAGCTTTGTGTTCCTAAAGGTGAAAGATTACAGCTTAGCAAAGAGTCTCACACCTCCAAGGTTGCAGGGCATTTTGGTGTTGGGAAGACAATTGCCAATTTATAGAGGTATGTGTACTAACCCATAATGTAAGATGCAATATGGTATATTAGAGGAGCATACTTTATTGAACCAACAAGTCTAGTAACAGGAAGCAAGGTCTATACCACCCCTTAATTGTACCCACTCGACCTTGGGAAAGCATTTCCATGGATTTTGTGGGAGGTTTATCAACTACACGGAAGGGACATGACTATTTATTTGTGGTAGTTGACAGGTTCAATAATATTTTCATTCTCATTCCTTTTAAAAATATGATTATCATATAATAAGAAATAAACAAGTTATTTGAACAAGTCTGGGTGCACTTTGGCATACCATATTTATCAATGTGTTTTGGACTACATTGTGGGAGAATATGGAGACTAACTTGAATAGGTATATAACATTCCATCCACAGACAAATGGGTAGAAGGAAGTAGTCAACAAGATTTCGGTGTAGATTTTGAGGGGTTATAATCAGAAGCATCCAAAGTCTTGTGATGAAAATATGATCTATATGCAGTGCTCTTATAAAAAAACAGTCCACACTTCTTCTAGTAAGTCACATTTTGAAACTTTCTTTGGATATTTTCCACCTTCACCCTTAGATATTGTATATGGATAAAAATAAGGAGTGAGGGATGACCTCACAAGAGATGCATTAAAGGAAGAAAAATTTCTTGAGAAGATGAGGCAGATCATTTGTAATAATAAGAGACACTGAAGAAGTCATAGCAAAATTAAAAGGATAGACATGACCAACACATAATAGAGAGGTCATTTAGAGTGGAAAACAAAGTATGGTTACAAATGAATAAGGAAATACTACAAGATCCTGGTAAGAATATCAAGGATTTGAGGTATGGTTATTTTGAGTTAGTGGAAAAGTTTGGAGATAATTCTCATAGACTCATTCTACCCCCATACATGTGCATTTACTCAATAGTGAATATAGATAATCTCAAACTCTATGAGCTTTCCATGTTGGATCAGGAGGAGGAGAGGGTCCTACCTTCCATACAAGACTTAGAACTAGATTCTTAGGTAGATTTGATAGAGGACATAGTTTTGCAAAAGAGGTCTAGAGCGAAAAGATAGGGTCGACATAACCTTTGGCAGGTTGGATTCTGAGGAGAACTTCCAAGGAAAGAAAATTAGTAGTCTAGGGAGAAGGTAGAGGAAAAATTTCCTCATCTCATTTAGTAAATATTTTGGGGACCAAAATCGTCCCTAAAAGGGGAGGTATGATCTGCATTAGATCATTATACTATTTTTCATTTATATCAGTACTTTCTAGGTGGAAAATCAGAAGAATTAGCTTGCATGGCCATTTTGGCAACTGGTCCAAATTTGGAAATTTGGGTTCGAAAAATTGTTTGAAATATTTTAGAGCCATTTCAAGAAATAAAATGACACTTTTTTTGTTCCAAACCTTACTATGGAAGACGAATATATATTCTACACATTGATACCTTTCCAATAGTACAAGCATCACCTCAATCAGATTTTGTATGTGACGGTTATGTCTCTCGCACGTTGATTGACTATATTGATCACCATGGTGCGAGTGGATGCCACTTTAGCCACCATTACTTAGAAATATGAGGATAGACATGTAGTATATTTTCTAAGAAAATTCTAGAAGGTCCAAAATATTATCACAATTGAGAGTTGATGAAGTCCAAAATGTACCCCTAGATAGTTATTTGGCTATGTTAAATACCAGGACACTAGGAGGAGAAGGGGTTTCATTCTATATTTTTTTATTGTGTTCCATAGCAGAGAAAAAAAAATGGGACTGGGAAATTAGATAGCATGAAAAAGGGGGTTAATTTTTTGTAACATCCTGACAGGCCATACGTCTCAATTAACTCCATAGAGAGTGCTTTCTCCTTTGTACTTGCATTATTTCCATACCAAAGAAAAGAGAGTAGAAAAAAATCACCTTCTAGTTAGGTTTTCTCTGGTAGGGGTTTCCTAGATAAAATATTTGTGTTTATTTTTTGATGGTGTGTGATTGTATTTTACTATTCCCTATTTTCCACATTTTATCCATTTCATCCTTAGGTAGAAAATGAGTAACTAAATGTTTTTTAATCTAAAGGAATTTAATCTTCATAATGTAGATTTCAATTTCATTTATCAAATCTATTGTATCCATTATAGTTTACAGATCACACCTTAGGTATTGCATTTCCTTGTGCAATTGGACTAGATATATGGTCATGACTTCAACACTACTTCCAAAAATTTCAAAATTTAAAGAAAATTGTATCTAACTCAGTCTACTTCATGTGTTTGTTGTTGCATTATAGTTCTAAGAATGATGAAAGAAACAAGCAATAGGCCATGGAACTCAAGGAACAATGGAACCCAAAATGGTACTATGATGTCATGAGGCAAACAAAATAATGAATTCATTAATCAAATGCCTGGTTTTCATTTTATGGCAAGTTGTCACTCATGTCTTAGATCCATTTAAGGGTACATGAAAAGATTGCAGTGAGGGAAGAAACACTGCATGTCATAATTTTTCGAGACTGTGTTTGGCTAAGGATGAGGCGAGAATGTTGTCCACATGCTTTTAGGGAAACATTTCCAAAATATTATCCTTGAATGTAAATTTTTCATTTCAGTTTACTAGAAAAAAACCTAATTTCAGGAATCATTAAGAAAAACAAGTCCTAAGCCATTATACTTATGGAAAAATGGCACCCCTAGTGGTACTCCAATATCATGACTCCAACAAAATTAATATTTTTTAAATCAAATAACTAGTTTTAATTTGACTGTGAGTTGTAAATCATGGAAAAAGGTAATTTAGGGATACATCTCAAGTTGGTCCTGAAGGGAAAAAAACAAACCAAGCAACAAATTTACATGTTGTCATTTTTAATTTCCAACATGTTTTCACAAGGCCTAGGTGATCATGCTTTCTACACACTTCTAAGATAACATTTCCAAAATTTGAACATGGAAGTGTAACTGTTATATATATAATAGGGTAAATTAAGGAAAAGTCCAACATGCTTTCTACACACTTCTAAGATAGCATTTCAAAAATTTCACCATGGAAGTGCAAATGTCATATATAATAAGGTAAATTAAGAAAAATCCCAACACATCACATTATGATGACTGGAGATATGGACTCATGGATAGAGAGAAATAATAAGATGAACATTAGAATAATACAAAAGTAGGAAGGAAGAAAAAGGATTTACCTTGTCATTTAGTAGAAATTAGGGAATGGATAATCAATTAATTTTTTTTAATAAGAATCATAATTGTCTATATGTGTTAACCCAAGGCATTACAGGGTATGTAGAGTCGGAAAGGATAATTGTTGAAGATGAAATGAATTGATGGCAGGGGATGAAAGCGTTAACATGGGAGTTGAAAAGATTGCGGCTCTTATTTATTAAATGGTAACAAAATTTTGTAAAATCTTTGTTAGAATTGTGTTCGAATTTGTGA
>ML869289.1:6173-20445 GCA_009831015.1 Picea engelmannii | reverse complement strand
TACTGCGCTTTGGGATCACAATGATGGACCTGTAAAAAATTATTTCGAGGATCCTACATCGATTTGTTAGTCCAAAAATTCTTTCTATGCATAGGAATAACGTATCTTTCATTATTTCTATCAGGTCTATTCATATCACATCTTCTTTCTCCTAGTTGTGCCCTAGTTTTTCGACTAGGATGAAATCTATCAAACATACCTAGATCCATTCTTTCGAGACAAAAATTTCCACTTATCTTACCTTTATCAGAGCACAAAGATTCGATATCTTACCTCTTTTCTTCAGATCAAACTTCTCTTTCTTAGCACAAAGATTCACAATTCAAGTAGAGTATTATGCACTACAACAACAAATCTATGCACAAAGATTTCTCTTTTCCTTAGTTCCCAACAATCACAGTTTCAGGTCCCGACAACGGAACCATTTGTTGGCACAAGGGCAGAACTGAGGTTCAACGCTTCAACAATGCACCAACAAAACCCTAACTGTCGGCCCTTTCGGCAACACTTGCAAAGAAGATGAAGTCTCACCCAAGGTAGAGGCAAGGGGGTTGTAGGACTCAAGTGTCTACAACCTACCTGGGACACAGATCTGTGATCACAATACTTAACAAATCACTTAGAAATTAATGTTCATTAGTCTTTGACCCTTATTCACATCGCAGATAAAAACCCTAATTAGAGAACAACACAGTATTCAACAAGATCTAACCATATATAACCATTTAGCACATAGCATCAAACAAATATAGAATTCATTCATTCTATTAAGCACTAAGCTACTACATTAGATGCATCTAACATACATAAAGATTCAGCACTAAGCATAAACCACATCAATAACACAAAGAAATCACAACATAGGATATACCTAGTTCACCCCTAGTGTGGGGTTACGTCCACCAACTCTTCGTCTTATTTATTATCTTCTTTCAATCTTCCTACATGAACAGAGCCACAAAACCAACTCCGCATAGGATAGGAGCTCTGCGCGCACTTCGCTAGATCCTCCTTCCCCAAGTTTGGCACAACATAGAGCCTTCTTACAATCACTTGAACTTAACTCTGCAAGTTCTCAACACATAGTTTGCATAGAGCCTTCACAACTAATCTCACTTAGCAACCTTTAAATATCTTGCATAAAGCCAACTTAGATATGATGCCTCTTACAATGCCTAGCTACTTATTTATACATTTACAAATGGGGACTAAGCATGGGTAAACCCACGGGCCGACATCCCATAATCGTTACATAAGCCCTGAACCCAAAAAGCTCGTAAAAGGGGGTGATATCTCGCGATCTCCACTTCGCCTGAGCGCTCCATCTTTGACCTGCCTGTCAAAGTCCCAAAAGTGGTCAAACATGACCAAGGTTCTCCAAAACTTGGTCGAGGGCCAACACCTTGCTTGAGAGAGATTTTCCTTGACTCTCTAATTGAAATTTTTCTTTGAGTGTATCCTATAAGATCTACTTTGATCCACCTACCATAGTGGAAGAGTACAATCCTTATCTTGGGTAGGGATTCCACACATGTGGTTGAAGGTGGAGGGATCCATATTCGAGTAATGGGGGTTCCAAAACAATGGATCGGGTATTTATGTTTGTTGTAACACATATTTCATGTATTTTAATAAATATCTATCTCCCCCTCCCCTCCCCCCCCCAACAAATTATTTATTATTGTTCTTATGCATGCTTATTGTATTTAGATATAAGAATTGGTATTGGATTGTTTAACTTAAAAGCAATTAATATTAATATCTTCATTGAAAAGGTTTGGTTGTTGGATTGTCTACAGATCTGAAGAGAATTCTAGGGCTAGAGCTATCTCAGATCATAGCTACTCACTTGGATCTACATCAACCAACTTTAAAAAGGTATGTCTATCTCCTCCTCCTTTTATATGTCATGTTAATAGATGTTGATCTAAGGAAACTAGATAGTGAACTACCAACTCTCTATAATGAGATTCCAATCCTCTCACTGAAGAATCCTAGATCTAGTGATGAGAGTGAATTCCCTACAGTAATAATCAAACATTATTAGCCAAAATCAACCATTCCAACCACATTCAACAAAAATAAACCACGTTCAACCATAGTCAACATGGTCATCCATAGTCAACCATGTTCAACCACAAGCCAAGCATGATCCATGCTAGTCAACCATGGCCAACCAAACTAAATTTGACATAACCCTTAATGAACATCACAATGCAACATAACCATTGATTAATGTACCAATTCGACATAACTCAATGAAGCTAGCCAATATTTCTGGATAAACATTGTGTAAGAGATTTTGAAACGTCCTCAATGAAGCTGACTTTAGCAACATGATGTATAACCGTTGAGGAATGCCAAAATACACCATATCCCTCGAGTAATGTAGAAACACATGCCCACATATAACATCACATAAGGCTATGTATGTATAGTTTATGTTATAGTCAACTTTATTATTATATTGCTAATAACATTATCATCATAGTAATAACATACAATCACATTAAGTTATTATATATATATACAAAAACTGAAGATTGTATTAATATAAGGGTGTTGTGCTTGAGAAAACAACAAAATACAAAGTTTTTACAAAATTCAGCACAAGGTCACACGATTTACCTATTTCTAGAAGAGTTACATATATATACATCCTCCTATTAAGCTTCCACACATAATGACTGCTAAATTATTTGATATATTGGTCGAGAAAAAATACTACTCTAAAAAACATTTAGTGCTACACAAATTCATTGTCTTATATATCCCATTCTTCACTCGTTGTAGAATTTCCTTCCATTTCCATTGGGGTTGGATTACATACCCCCATTTCTTCATCTGAAACACCTTTTTGGTGAGATACATTGGTACCTTGATTGATAGAAACTGAGAAAGAGTGATGTGGGTGAACCAAGGACCTCAATTTTTGGCACTGTATCTCCAAGCTATCAATTTGTTGAGCTTGAGTCCTGACAATATTTGATAGATTTTCTACTTTTTATTCTACATTCTTCAAATTTATTGAAACTTGTTGAAGAACCTCTGTGTTGGCTTCTACCATTTCCTCATGTCTATTGAGAATACACTTAATTTAACTCCATGAGGAATTCATTCCTACCCTATGCATACAACCAAAGCTTCCACACTTATAGAAAGCAACCCCAATTCCCGTTTAACAAAACTAGAGTCTAAAGAGGGATCCTCAACAATTAAAACCAAAATATAGATAGCATATAAACTAACACGGGAAAAGACAAAGGAACAAAACTCTGAGACCAAGATGTTCCTAATTAATGACAAAATTGTATCCAACATCGAACACTTGATCGTGCCAATAGGAACCCACCTCCCACAATGAACAACCTTTGTTACCAAAGAGGAGTTCCATAGAACATAGAGAAGATGCAAAAAACCTCTAGAACAAAGAATGCACATCATGCCCCAACTCACCTAGGATAAGAAATCCCCTTTGCATGAAATAAATTGAATGTAGGAATTAAGTTTGAGTGTCTTGGAAAGAGAAATACACCTAATTGCACCGTCACACATGCCTCTTCCTCTCCACATGTCCCATAGCATTAATTCTAGGATGGAAATCATGGCACGGGGAGTGGCCCCATAACTCCATTTGACACAAATACATCCACATTAAGTCTCTCTCCTAACTTGGCCATTTGCTCGGCAATGGGATTAAGTTCTTGTTTGATATGAAGGATAGAAAAATCCTCAAATTTAGCCAAAAGAGAGATGGAATCAACTAAAATATTGTTGAGGATATTGTTCCTGACCTCTTGGTCACTAACATAAAATCACCAAAAATAAGGAGCTTGGAAATCCCCTTTTCCTTCAGTATTTTTATTCCTTCCCATAGCGCATAGGCCTTCGTGATGTTATGAAAGACCTTACCCAAATCCCCATGCATAGGAAACGACTGGATTTCCTTTGGGATCAATAAGACTCCCACTGCACATGTCTCCCCTATTATTTTTATAGCATAATATAGATATTAATACCTTATACCTTATATACTGAATGATATAAATATTGTTTGTGTAATTATTATAACATGAAATATATAATACTAAGTAATTGTATAGTCTAATCAACCACAATTTAATAATACATATAAAATATTTTTAATAATAATAATAATAATAATAATAATAATAATAATGTTTGAAACTTTGAGGTAGCTCATAGAAGACACCTAAAATCCATCCATGTTAAAGGTTGGTGTGGGGCTTAGATAGTCGTGGGTCATTGTTTCTTAGACTACTAAACCCAACAAATCACCCATACATTAGGAAACAAAATAATAATAATAATAAGTATAATAATAATAAATATGATAAATAATATAAGTATAATTCTATGCAATAGAATAATTATATCAAAATTATTTTGTTATTTAAAAAAACATCTTTAATAATAATAATAATAATAATAATAATAATAATAATAATAATAATAAAATTAGTGTATGAGACCCCCTTGTTTGTAGGCCAAGAGACCCCTTGCCCAACCATTTGAGTGATAAGGTCTAAGGAGGTGTACATACCCTACCCGCTTATCTTAATCCATTACTTATAAAATATTTTTATTTAAAAAAAAATGATAATTAATTTAAGGTAGGGTATTTATACCTGCATAGACACCCTCTCTTGGGTAAACTATTGAGGAATCATGAAAGACACAATTTTGTAAAATAAAAATACTATTAAAAAAAAGTGAAATCAAAATTTAAGGAGAAAATGTGGTGTGATAAAGAGTTAGAGGAAAGAAGAAAATTAAGGTATTATAAGGATGTAATCAACCCTAATCTAGAAGATCAAAATTATCTCTATTTTTCCAAGTGTAAAGAAAAAATAAGCATTTCTAAGATAAGAAAAAAATAAGCATTGCTAAGATAAGAATAAATTCTCACTAGCTCCATATGAAACTAGGAGTTGGTCAATTCCTTAAAAGTCATGGGATGAAAGAGTGTGTCATCTTTGTGACACTAAGAAGATTGAAGATGAAAAATACTTTCTCTTAGATTGTCTAGCCTATACCCATATTAGATCTCATTTTCAAAATATTTTTCACACTACCAACCTTCCTAACCTCTTAACTCAACAAAAGTATAGTGATCTTGGAAAGCTTCTCTTAATGTTTTTCGAGCAAATCTAGAAGATCAAAATTATCTCTGTGTTTTACAAGTGTAAAGAAAACAATAAGCAGATAAAAACAAATTATCAGGAGCTCCATAGTGAAACTCGGAGTTGGTCAATTCCTAAAATGCTATGGGATGAAAGAGTGTCACCTTTGTGACACAAAGAAGGTTGAAGATGAAAAATACTTTCTCTTAGATTGTCTAGCCTATATCATATTAGATCTCATATTCAAAATATTTGTCACACTACCAACCTTTTTAACCTCTTAACTCAAGAAAAGTATGGTGACCTTGGAAAACTTCTCTTAATGTTAAACAAAATTCTAAAAAATCTCAAGTAATCACTTACCCTCTTAAGGTCCAATAAACCAATTCAATTTCAATAAACATTAATCATATCATCATCATAATATAGTGAACTATATTATATTATTGTTATTTATATTCTTACTAGAACATAATAATATATATTTAACTATAGATATTTTAATATTATTATTATAACATTAAATATAATAATAATAATAAATTAATTATTAATTTAAAATTTTCATAATCATTATAAAATAAGTAATATTAATATAATAATTTTATGTTTATGTAACACATTTTATTGAATAACAATAAACATTATTATTAATAATATATGTAATATATGGCAAACAACTATATGAAAACAGGTTGATATTATTAATAAATAATAAATCATAATATCTTATTTTCTTTTTAATTATTATTTATATTAATTTTTAATAAATTATAAATCATATTATTTTATTCACTTTATTTAGTTATGATTTTATATTAATTTTTTTATTCAATTATCATTTTATATTAATTTACTTAATTATCATTTTATATTAATGATTAATAACATGTGTTTCCTCTTAAAAGATCACAAGTTCAAATCCAGAAGGGGTCTCTTATCTCACAAACAAGGGGTTCTCATACACCATCAATTTAGTGTGGTTAATCTCTAGCCACAGATCTCATACACCAATTTGAACAATAATACCTTGGTTTTGAACAGTGACCAACAATAAACAACATTGAATATTGAAATGAGTGATATATACAATATAGAATAACAGTAAACAACATTGAATACTTAAATGAATGATATATACAATATAGAAGCACCTTGATATATAAGTCCAATGTATATACCACTTGCCGCTGCATAGCTAGCTGTATATTGCTCGCTCGCCTGTCCTGAACTCCTGAACAGGCACCTTGGTCGATTGTCTTCATTGGGGATCGGTCACTTTCAATACGGAGAAATATCTGTTCTTTTACCGACTTTGTAAGCCATTTCACCTGTGGGACAGTGGGCGAAAACGTTAAACTTTCGGAACTCACAGCACACGATCCTACTTGTAGTAAAAGTTCAAATCTTGTGCAACTGTAAAAGGACGACGAGAATCAACACAGATGCGATGGCACTGTCCAATAATAGAATGGAGTAACTTAATTTGTGGACCATTTTTATTTCTTAAAATTTTGTATAGAATTCAGTAGAATTTTATCGCGGAACTTTTCCATAAAACTATGCATCAGACATAAACTCATTCCAGAAACCATAGACAAAAACCATTCAATTATTTGTGAAACTTCTATTATTATTCGCCTGTTATCAACTCAAAACAAAAACCAGCAGATGTACAGATACGGTAAAATTGCTTAACTGTCGTGTTTTATTGCCGTTGAAGTACATTAACATGTTATCAACACAACGGACAAAAATCCCTTTTGCGCATCTGTAAAAGGACGACGAAAATCAACACAGATGCAATGACATTGTCCAATAATAGAATGGACGAACATAATTTGTGGACCATTTTTATTTCTTATAATTTTGTATAGAATTCAGTAGAATTCTATCTTCATTTAGTGGTCCAAATTTTCCATAAAACAATGCATCAGACATAAAAACATTGCACAAACCATAGACAAAAACCATAAGGACAGAAACCAGCAAATATACATATATGGGCAAATTGTTTATTTGTCGTGTTTTATTGCCGTTGAAGTTCATTGACCTGTTATCAACACAACGGACAAAAATCCGTTGTTTTGATGCTTATAAATTTAAAATCCGTTGTTTTGATGCTTATAAATTTAACAGTTACTGTGGGTGTTTGTAMATTCTATTTTGTAGTTTTTTTGGAAGACATTTATTAMGTAGAAAGGTGTACACCTATTGAYAATGGGTACAATTAATGATCTTTTAATCTTATTTAAYCTTAAACCCTAATYTGATRGCTATGCATTGAAGATGCTGGCATATTCTTAGTCCGTTAACATGTTTACTTTTTAACATTTACCTAATCARRTTAAAAAATTACTGTAAGGATATGTAAATGCCATGTTTAAATGATTAAGTAGGATTAAATCATGCAGCCAAAAGTTTCATATTATCACAGAAGGATTATGGATTACCACATACATTTTATATTGGGGGCACGGGTTTTCAGCCCATACCTTTCGGTGTTCTCAGCCCCTAGTGGCTATGCTAGATTAATAAATTTGAGTGATTATTTCTGTATAATAATCCTAATGCTTAAAGATTTTTCAAAATCTATTTCTGTATAAATTTATATGACTGAATCCCAACAAAAACAAAAACTAAGTTCATTTCATAAAACAGCTAAACAACATCTAATTAATGGGCTTAATGGGCTTGAGTGGGCCTAATGGTTAAGAACATGTGTTTCCTCTTAAGAGGTCACAGTTCAAATCCAGAGGGGGGTAGGGTATGTATACTTAGACTTTACCAGTCAAATCGCTGGGCGTAACAGTCACACAATAACAGTAACAGTGACAATGCCAACTAAATCTGTAGTAAATACTTTCTATCATGGCAGCCCAGATCCTGAAAGAGACAGTTCATCAAACATAGTACTAAGCTAAACCAAAGTCAATTAAATGAAATGAATAACTGGGTGAGAGATTGAGAAAATCCCATTAAGTGATTAAATGAAATGAATAACTGGTTGAGAGATTGAGAAAATCCCATTAAGTGACTGGCAGAAATCTAATGGAACGCCAGCGTGAAATGGCAGACGCAACTACAACTCAAAACTGTCATCACCCCAAATTTTGCAGAGCTAAAATTTCGAAACTGCTGTAAAAAAAAACATTTACACTATAGTTGAATTTGAAAGCATAGGATCCGGTTCCACATTGTTTCTCATGTAACTCTATCCCACGTAATTATTATGAGGATCAAATTAAAAGTTTTGAAACTCATGTAAAAATCATTTACATTATAACTGAATTGGAAAACATGGGATACTGTTCCACGAATTTGAAAGCATAGGATACTGTTCACAATGTTTTCATGTAACTCTACCTCGAGGCAATTATTATAAGGATGATATTTATTGATAATTATCGTAAGGATGGTATTTATATTCTCAACATTGAAGAGGAATAAGCGCAGGCGGCAGAGCATCTTTGTTCTTTCAACATTGAAGAGTACTAAACACTGGGCTAAAAAGTATTTATGTTCAGATGTAGACCATTGAATCCAAAATAACTTTTCATCCAATAACTGAGTAATTTATGCTCGTATGTAAGCCATTGAATCTAAATCAAATTTTGGATGCAATGAACTACACCCAAGTATGCATAGCATTAAATGCTATGCAACATAGTGTTAATATTGATTGTGGTATATTTTGACATTGTATAGTAGTGGTCAACCAGATCCAAGTATGTAAGGTATTAAATGCTATGCAACATAGTGTTCATATTGATTGCCCTATATTTTTACATTGTATAGTAGTGGCCAATATCCAGCTTGTTAAGAAGCATTGAATGCTGTAGCATATGAATTATAGACAATCTTTGAATTACTTTTGGGTATGGATTGCTGTATATTTTGACATTGTACAGTCACTGCCAATATCCAGACCCAAGTATGCAGAGCATTAAATGCTATGCAACATAGTGTTTATATTGATTGCCATATATTTTGACATTGTACAATAGTGGCCAATATCCAGACCTAAGTATAGAGCATTAAATGCTATGTAACATAATGTTAATATTGATTACCTTATATTTTTACAATCTTGGCCAATATCCAACCTGTTCAGCAGCATTGAATACTACAGCATATGAATTATAAAAGATCTAATCTGAATTGCTTTTAAATCCAAAGATCTATAATCCACCTACCATCTCATTCAATATATCATTCAATACTGGATAACAGACGTTGTACAAGACTGGATAACAGACGTTGTACAAGAGGTGTTATCTTTCGATCTTGGCAAACACTTTCCTCGGATGATCGTTTGGCACGAAGTCGTCCGTCGTCTCCAACGTTAGTCCGTTAGCAGGTCAGCCAACGTGGACTACAACAAAGTTAATGCAGGGTTTCAGATGTATTTTTGCCTCGATTGATTAATGCAGGGTTTCAAATTTATTTTTGTAGAGCTCAGATGTATTTTTGTAGAGCTACAGTTTGTGCAAAATGTTGTAGTGCAATTACATCGTAATTAATATAAATTCGTTATTTTTTTTTTTAAACCAAAAATGAATTTTGCATTATATATAAAAAAGAGACTTCTTGTGCCAAGACTAGCAGCTATAACTTAGATTTCATTTATGGACTTCCACAAAATAGAACATAGTTCTAGATTGTTAATTACATTAAAAAACAAGGTTGTGGTAGGGTAGTCCCTGCCAACAAGGTTAGAAAGCAAATTGTGGAAAATTGGGTTGAATTGTAAAGTAAATGAGGTTTGGCATGTAGAGCACCAATTTTTTTTTGAAGGTATATAACAAACATTTATTTTTTGAAAATATATAAGAAAGTACAAATTTGTTGATAGTGGAAGAATAAATTTGGAAATTTAAATGCATTTGTCATATGGACTAGTGAAAGATAAAAATATATGAAGACATAAAATTAGAAGGATATAAGAAATATAAAAATTTAAATGAATTTGTGAACAAGGGGTATAAGTAAATGACCCTTGCAATGTAGATTAAGGTACTCGAAAATTGGAAATATACAAAAAAATTAAAGTCTATTACATATAAATCAGAATTTCAATGTGTTTGTCATGTAGACTGGGATTAGGGCTCCTCTGGACCATTAGAGAAATATGTACAAGAAACAAGATTGTAGAAAGAAGATATAGTGCAATACCTGGAAAAAAAAAAATGGAAATGTATAAGTGTTTGCCTACACATATGTATTTAAGAAAATGGAATAACTGGGTTGATAAACAAAGAAGGATATGATCAATAGACTTACAATGAGGGTACATATGAGGTCTTTGGCTATTTTCTTGTGGCTTCTGTTTCATTGATGTCGCCGATGACTGTAGTTTCAATGATGTCGTCGACGGTTGCTGGAATCCAACTTCCTATTGCTTTTCATCGGCGACCTGCTTCAATTGTGTTTTGTACCATTCTTCAATGTAGCTTCTCATTGGGGTGACGTTGATCTCATTCTGGATTTAATGTTGAAAATATCATTTTCTAATTCTTGGAAGTTGATAGAAAGATTATAGAGCCTGATGAATTTCCTCATTCTGTACTGAATATTTGACTAGCCAGTCATGGACGTGATCTTGATCAAATTGAAGGCTGTTGTAAAACTTTTTCAGAGACAAGGCCTTAAACATAGCAACTTGTTTATCGAACTCTTGCTTGGTTAAGGGCAAGGAGTTTGCGATTAAGTCGGGGTCTTGGAAATCGTTGGTTTTCTCGGCTAAGTCTATATTTGACAGCCTTGTGAATAATTTATCTTTCTTTGATATGGCCTGCTCACATGACTGAACAATGAGATGTAGGTTCTTCACTTTTTCTTTCCAACATGCATTCAATTGACTGATCCGGTTTTTGGATGGAAGATCTTGTTCTCTTCTTTTTGCTTATGTCATATTGTTGAAAATGGTGCCAAAATGAATGATCATTTTTAGAAAGAAATTTTCTTCATCTTTTAACTCGACCTGCAAATGTTCGAGCAAACTATGTGCCCTGGTTCCAAGGGAAGTGATGGTTTGTGATCTTTTCCACACCTGGGTAACCAGTTCCATTATGTTTTTGATATTATTCTCCACATATCCTTTACAGGATGCGAGCAGGGTGGAGGATTCTTTTACATTGGCTCCAGGGGTGGCAGGCATGGCTATTGCCAAAGGATCGACAAGCAATGACATGGGAATGAAAGCGTCTTTGAATTCCTTGACCCGATCCTTCAGTCTGGAATTCTTGGTCTTGATGCCTCAAATGAAATCATGATGTGATTCTCCGCTTGTGGTGTGAAGTTCACAGATTTGGGACGGTCACATGTTGGCAAGGTGAACCTATGAATGAAATTTGCGTTTCTTATTTTTAAGATCCTTTTTTTCAATTATCAATATTTTGGACTGGCTATAAAAAACAACGCTCTGGAACACGAAGGATTCATCTTCGTCAAAATTTTCGGTAATGGATATGTCCATTGGACGGCTATGGTGGATGGTGTATCCAGGCTGATCAAGGAAGCAGATCATGCTATCTAGATCAGTGTCAAGTTCCATGTTCTCACTCTGAATTTCCAGATCTTCTTCCTGCCCCACATTGTTTTTTCTCTTCTTGTCTACTGGAAGCTTGCACGAGAACTATCAATTTTAGAGTGAGGAGGTTCGTTATCTCCTCCTTCGTTTGAATAACTCTGATTTGTTGCTGTGGTGGACCGTTGGAGTGATGCTCCGGGATGTCGTACTTTTTGGAGTGCTATTTTTCGATTGAACACTCTTGTCACCGGGGCCTTTCCCCTGTTGCGTGTACAATTTAGTGAAACTTTTCATTGTTTCTACGTCGTCGACATCAGAGCCAGGACCGTTGCCACCACTGTATTTGTTTTTGGGCAGGTGTTTATTTAAAAAACAATTGTTGAGGCCAAGTGTTTGTAAATGTTGTTGAAAAATATTATAGGGGTTGAATCCTCTTATGATTTCAGCATATCTCAGGTTGGAGATGCTAGAATGTGTTGCGAATTCCTCAATTTTGTTGACATTTTTCAACACAAACTCCCCTACTTTCCAAGGCAGAGGAATAAACTATTTTTTTTTCTTCGTTTGCAACAAATGGAACCAGTAGCTGTATTTCCATGCTACTTCTGCAACAAACATTATGTCCGTAATGTGACATGGAAGGAGAGTAGGTTGTTTCGTGGAGCCAAAAATTCTGATGACAGTGTAATTATCCAAATGTTCGAGTGTCCCCTTCTTGTCCAAAAAACTGGTTGCCTATTCAGATATGCAGGGAGCATCTTCTCCTAACAACAAAACTTTGAAAACAAACATGAAGCCATTAAAAACCTCATAAAAATAGTTGGAAGCCTTGTGCTTCCACAAGGCCTAGTACTAGAACGTTACTGGATGAAATTTGTAGTTGACATTCTTGGACAGAGACAGTTGTGGAAACTGACAATAATGCACTATTGCAAAAACTAAATATGACGACATATAAAATTTCTTTTCCCTTTTGAAGCTTGACAATTGGGAACAAATTTCATGGGAAATTAACCTGCCCCAATAAAAAATGGCTTGTTCATTGACTGTGAAATAGAAAATATAAAGGGCCATCCGGGAAACAATTGTTATGGACTCCTGTCCCATTATTCTTGTAAACAACCAAAAAATTTTGCGAAATGGATTTCTAAACGAACTAACTTGGAAGCTTGTAATATCTTTAGGAATTAGAAGCAGGTTTTCCAAAAAATGGGGCAAGAGGTCCAACTCGTTATTATTTTTTTCTAGGAACTTCTTGCAATATTCTCCTCTGAACGTCAATGTTGGCTCCGAAAATCTTAGCATCTGGTGGAAGACCTGAGGTGACAAAGAAACAAAAGAGCAGTCCTAGAGTGGAATAATTCTTTTTTCTGACATAAATTTATCGGTGCAGCAAGAGACCAGGTCCTTACAGTCAAAAACCTCAGGGACACAGCCTGCATGAACAATCTCAGAGGTCCAAATTACTTAGTTCTCTGTGGCAGAGGTTGAGTAATAAGAATATGCCCTGGACCACTAGAAGTTCTAGTCCTCGCGCCCGAGGATGTTCGTTGTATCTCCACAAAACTGTTATCGAGTTGACGCCATAGGTTTATGAGAACGTTTGTTTGCTCCAGATGATGGTTTAAATGAACAATTAGAGTCGATAATGTAACTCTCCGCTAAATCTTGGTTAAATGCTTATGAATGGGAAAGCTCCTCAAACCTTTCGCTGATTAATGATGAACTTTTAGCAGTACAACTTATTTATTTCATATTTAGAAATGCGAAGGTGGTGGGTACGGTGAAGAGAAATTAAGGATTGGAGGTTTCGTGAACGTGTGAAGGCCACGACGTGCGAACGACATTTCATGATTTTTAAATCAACACTTGGAAGGGATAATATAACCCCCCCACAAATCTTGGTTTAATGCGCATCAATAAGAGATCTCCTCGAGCCTTTTGCCCATCAATAACAAACTATACGGTTCCTCCATGATGACCTGTTAGAATTAAATGGCAGTAATTCCATATTTAGAAACAATATATGTATATATATATATATATATATACATATAAAAAAAAATCTTTTATTAGACAAGTGCGAAGGTGACAGAGATGGTGAAGAGAAAGGAAATAATGACAAGCTCTGAAAAGTGATTGGACGTGATTCTAAAAAGGGTTACGGGGATACTCAGGACATGCGAGTGTTGCATGGTCAAATTTTATGTATCAGAATTTTTGAGTAGAAAATGTGTAAAATGAAAGAGATGATGATGGGGTAGTTCAGCGGTCGGTTTGTATATTTGTGGAATTCTAGCAAAGTGGCTAAGTATGAAATAGGGAAATTGCTAATTGCATGCCTAGAAATAATATCTTATCTATAATTGGAAATTGTTAATTGCAAAGGGGTGTGGGGACATAAAACAACGACTAGGAAGTGAATATTTCTTCAACCCGCCAAACCGATGATTCATCAAATAAATTTAAAGAAATGGCGAAGTATGGAAAGCGGACAAACAAGCTTCAAAATGGGGTGACAATAGTTCCACAAAAGATGCGAGGACCCGACGGTTAAATTGTATTTCTCATAATTTTTCAGTGCAAAATGTATACC
>WSFP011441837.1:0-20523 GCA_009831015.1 Picea engelmannii | reverse complement strand
TCCAACCAGGTCCTCTTAGAATAGGATTTGTAGATAACTGATGATTGAGTGTATCAAATGCTTCCTGGAAAAGATTAGTCCACTTGAATTCAACATTTTTCATAAGTAACACAAACAAAGGAGAAGCTATTTTGGAAAAAAAATTGATAAATATTCTATAGTATCCAACATGTCCTAAGAAACTTCTCACATTTGTTTGGGTTTTGGGAATAGGAAGGTCTTTAATGACTTGTATCTTGGATGGATCTACCTAAATTCCTTGAGATGAAATAAAATGTCCAAGTACTACTCATTCACTCATCATCATATGACATTTTTCTATGCTTAAGGAGAGGTGGGCTTGTATACATCGTTTAAGTACTTTCTTAAGGCTTTGTAGTGATTCCTCAAAAGAGACACCATAAGGGGTAAAATCATCCACAAAAATTTCCATAGAGTCATTAATCATATCAGAAGAGATTCCTATAATTGATCTTTGAAAGGTTGTTGGTGCATTACATAGTCCAAATGGGAGGACTCTATAAGAAAAAGTTCCCCAGGGGCTAGTAAAAGTGGTATTATCTTGGTCTTGGGGTGCAATTTTGATCTGGTTATACCCACTGAAACCATCTAAGAAAGAGAAGAATTTCTTCACTGACAAACTATCTAACACCTGATCAATGAATGGTAACAGAAAGTGATCTTTTTGAGTGGATTTATTTAAGGCTCTATAATCTACACACACTCTCCATTTCCTTTTTTTCTTAGGAACTATTACCAACAGGGAAACCCATTCACTGTCAGATATAAGATATATAAAACTTGCATTAAGCAATTTTTGAAGTTCCTCTTTAAGAATTTATTTTAAATTAGGGTTCATTCGTCGTTGACATTGACAGATCGGTCAACAATCTTCCTCGATATAGATACGATGAGTACATAATTCAGGTGAGATTCCCTTCATATCTGTATAGTCCCATGCGAATGCTTCCTTATGTTCAAGAAGTAACTTCATTAATTGTTGTGTTTTAGAAACTGTCAAGTTGGGGTTTATATTTAGTGTTTTTCCAGGTTTAATTTCTACAGGTATACTTTTAGAAGAGATGGTAGCTGATGTTTGAGGTAGGTCTTCAGAGTTGAGGTTTTCCTAGGTATCTGGCTCCAAAAGTGCAGCTAGTTGATTATGTGTTTCTGAAGTCACAAAGGAGGGTTCACTAATAAAATTATTAATTACTTCATCCTCAGTGGCATCTTTAAGGCTTAAGGCTTGTCCGATAGTCAAGATAGGTTGAGTAGTTTGATCATCAAAGTCCACCCATAAGGAATTGTCATTATTAATCAAGGGTGTAGCTTGAGGGTAAAGAGTAAGTTTTTTGGTCTCATATCCATTGGAAATTGTCATTGAACCAGATCTATAGCTCATAAAGTCATCTGTTGTAGCTAGCCAAGGCCTACCCAAAATTAGAGGGTGACCCCCCAACTTTGTTTTAGGTTGTAATACCACAAATTCAGCTGGATAATTCCAGGACTCAACTAAGATGATTAGGTATTCAATGACTCCTTCTGATTTGATTGTAGAACGGTGTTGATGGGAGAAATTGACCGTCTGTCAACTGGAAGAGTGGATCTGGTCCGGGGTTGTCTAATAACCCAAGCCATTTGGGATAACCCACCCTGACGGGTTTAGCGGCTTCGTTAACTGATCTAAGTCCTAAGAAAACAAAAACAAAACTACTCTAAATTAACTAATCTAATGAAAAAAAAAAAAAAACTAAAACAAATCTAAATATTCTATATACAATGTACTATCTAATCCTATGCTAACTCTAAGAAATTAAATATCTAACTACTAACAGAAATAAATCTTATTCACAAAATGTACAAAATTTACAATTTACAGATTTGAATGAAAACCTGAAAAACTCATTTGTATTATGTCCTAAGACAATGAGAGCTATTGTTTTTTTATTTTATAATTTTATGAAAAGAAATAAAACATAAACTAACTAAACTAAACAACTAAAATACTAACTCTAACTACGAATCTAAACTACACATATATCTAACTAAACTACTTAAATTATACTAACAAATAAACTATCAAATAAATAACAAACTGACCTGAAGAAACACTCCAGGTTTGTCCTGTATGTAATGACTGTCTTAGCTGATCGGAGGGAGGAAACCCGCACCGAATTATCTAGGAGCTTCTCATAAACAAAAAGCTGCAGTGCTCTTCAAATATGATTACAGGACAAGCAAGACATAAAAACTACAACAATCTTGTGATTTATAAATCTTCACAGTTAGATAAACCTGTATGCAAAGATCTATACGAAATGATTCAATTAACGAAGAAGAGAATCTCTGATTCATTAATTAACACCAAGTAATTGATGTAAATTTAAATAATGAAAGAGATCAGATATGGATAGCATATTAATCAAATCATATCATCCTGCAATATATTATGATAGCTAAAGTAGTCTATAATCAACTGCAAACTGATATGCATAAACTTGAAATAAAAGTTTGATATATTGAAAGCGAAAGATGTAAAAAAACATTAATTGTTATCTCAGTATGTATCAGAAATCCATAGTCTGGTTCTCCCACAAGTGAGGATGCTTCTTATTACAAAATATAATAAGTATTTAAAGACCTTCCACAGGGTAAAACATCCCTGTGGAAGTTATCAAAACTGTTTACAGAAAATATGGGGAAAATATCCCAAGTTTGTATTTCTAACTCAAACTAACAACTTAAAAATAAAACTGTATCACACAAATATCTCCTAGACTACCACAGCATGTCCAATGCAATTAGAATGTACCTGAAAGAGAGAAAAAATAGGCAAGTTAAAAGGATATTTTATTAATAAAATTGATAAAAATCTACTTCTAAAGACTAGCTACAGAATCTTACGATTATGTAGCTGGTCTAAATCAAACACAGAATCGTATTAAAAATCAATGCAAATCTTAAAAAAAAACATATTCAAACTATAAAAATATTTGATTGCTAAAACCATCATGGAAATCAACACTTGTATGCAAATCGAACACACTAAATCGTATTCAACCAAATGATAACATAGATGGGTATGCTCTGTTCAATTTGTTACCAATTCAAGTATACAGAATCGTATCGAACAGTAATGAAATCATTTTCATATCAAATCGAAATTGATACAGTTAAACAAATCATAGGCAATCGTTTATGCTGCCTCATCCACCAACAGAAAACACGATCGAAACCATACGAAAAAAGCAAGATCATTTTCAAATTGATATAACTCTATTAACATAAACAAATGATCCATGCTATTAGCAAATCAAATCAAAACTGGTGTGTAAATTATCACAAACGAAATCATAATTAAATTAATCAATTGATAACAGGATCTGTGAGAGTTGTCCAATCGTTTGTTATTGTTAATTGGGGCAGACAAAATCGATTAACATTCAACGAAATCATTTCTTCAATTCATTTCAAAACGAACTATTAACCGAATTTTCTCATACGAATTGGACAGAGATAACATAAGTCGATCTTAGTTAACAAACTCAGTTTGAAAATTAAAATCAACAGAGTAGCATCCAGTCTATTTACGATACGGATCCAACTCATAAAAATGATCGTGCTAACTCAAGATATGCAACAATCCAATCAAAACAAGGGCAAATCGAATAGTTTGAGTTTGACATAGTCGTTGTGAATCAAAACAGTTCCATGATTTTGGGCGCAGAGATCTTTTGTGTAGGTGAGATATAATCCAAATCCAAACGAAAATGTTGGCAAAGCAGAATTGTTTTTCCAATTTAATAGAGTACATCACATTTATCAAGCCAATTCAATCCTATGCAATCATTTCAACAATCAAATCACAAAAACTAAATTAGAGTCGTTGATATCTAATCACAACAACATCATGTTAAGTCAAAACATAACCATGTCCTAATTTTAGCATAAAAACCTCCTGTTCAGGTTGGATACAAACAAAATCCAAGGAAAAGCAAACACCATTGATTTCGTTAACTTAAACCATCAGACAAACGAATCAAACCCAGTGAAAACCAATCAATTGCTAAACTGGGCACGACCAAATCTTGTAACCAAATCATAACTTCTTTTAATTTTAGCAAAATGAAAACAATGTACAAGATGAACAACATAACCGTTTTTTATATGGCTATAACAGAGTCATTTCAAACAATGGACAGAGCTATTTGAAAACCAAACTCAATTCATTATATTAATCCAAATAATTGATAAAACAGAATTGATATCAAAATTCATACCTGGATGATGAGCAGACAACTTGGTCATAACAGTTTGGAATTGACGAAGGTTGTAGCCGATTCGACATTCCTAAATACGATGGAACCAGTGGTTTTCTTCTTTTTTCAATAGCTTGAAGCTTATCACTTTGGCTTGTCAACACTGCAATTTGGTTTTCCAATGATTTGATTTTCAACTGTAATAAGGGAACGTCGATATAGTAGCATTCCAACCACACATTACATTGGTCACATGATAATTGTCCGGACTTCGAAAATGCAGGTGAGGGTTTCTTTAAATCACCGAGGGTTTCGTTAGGTAGCTTGACCCCTGGGTAACTATGGTTGTTCCTTAAGCACAGGGGCCAATTAGAAACGAAGTCATAGGGTGGCTCGGAGCACAGACCTTGGGAGTAAAGGTACTCACTAGCTAGGAAGCGTTCGATGTCAGAGTCCGAGTCTTCACTAAGGAATGTGGGCTTTTGATCAATACTTGGTTTAGGTTTATTCCAAGCTAGTCTCGATATAAGTCGAGCATTCTTTTTACCTTTGTCGTCGACAGTAGGGTTACCTTTAAACTTTTTACTCACAGGCTTTTTTATAGCCTCAACCTTGTCTGCTAAGGCATTGGGTAGGTCGATATCAGGGTTGAACGAGGGTTTGGGAGAGGGAAATAGGACATGGAAAGGCATGGGTGGCCCGACCTTAGTTTCATTAACCACAGGCTTGTCAATTGGGACATGCTCTATATCATCAAAACCATTTCGAGAGATAAAATCTTGCCAACTATCACAGTGGAGGTTTAAATGATGAATGACGATGAGTCTGATCAGGCCATGGTGAAACAAGCTACTATCGGCTTTCTCTCATTTAAACCTGTTAGCCATTTTATAAAGACTACACTAGAAATAAAATGGCATAGTCAATGGATAACCCATGAAATTCATTAACAATCGAAGGTGATAAATAAAAACCAGTCCATACCGACCCTCACAGGTCATGAATTGTTTAACCACCATCAAAAGATCATGCCACCTTGGTTTAAGCATGGAAATGGGCATACCTCTGTCACAAGATCTGACCTTCCGCAAGAGGAACAATAATGGCCATGACACCTCCTCAACTTTAGAGTTTTTAAACCATCGCTAGCCCGTGGATGATAATCTTGTGGCAGAGCTAATGAACCGTTCACTAATTTCAAGCTGAATGTCACCTATCTTGGCCCTACACCCATGAAAAGTCAGGGCAAACTGTTGTGCAACAAATAGATTAAAACCCTCAAACCTCTGTACAAACGTGACCCAACCATTATCTTGTAAATATTTTCGAGCATTGTCGAGCAGTAGCAAGGCTTGACTACCATTCCACTCAATTCATAGGAGCAGAATGCTCATAGGCTTACCTGATGCTAGCAGAGGTGAAATAGGGATAGGGTGAACATTAATGACATCGTGCGAAGGTGGTGGAGCTATTTCTTCCATGCAGAGTAATCATTACCATGATACAACTGCTGACACTTTCAACTATTCAAATCATAAAGCATATGTGTTACAACTATGCCACTTCAATCAATCAATTGAAACCTTTGGTAAGTAGATAAACCATTCGCGCGATCAAACGTTGTACCATAGTTTTTTTTTTTTTTTTTTAATCAAACATATGAATCGAAACCAATACCAAGTGTTTAACCAATGTGCCAATGCATTTGTATACTAATGTGCCAAATAAATTGATCAAATAACATGTAAATCCAATCACCAATGTATCACAAACTCAATCACTTATGAAGCAAAACTACATAATCAATCAAAGAGTGTTCAAATGAGTACAGATCCAAAGGCTTTTCCAACTGTATAATGATAAATAAAATGTAAACGCAATGGGAATATCGACAAGAATGATAGCGACAATTCAATAATCATTTTAATGCATCTTCGGAAGACCAAGTTTTCATGCTTACAGTCGTGAAAACAAGAATGAAGGTAAGTTTGTAAATAACACAAAAATAAAAGTGTCATTTATTTGAGAATTACGATGAAAAATCAAGGTTTGCAAAACACTGGTGTAGGAAGCTTATAAGACAGTAGAAAAATGTGAATTGGCTGCCAACAATGGTGACACACTGGTAGAAGCAGTTATCTCTTCCAAAAGAACAAATTCAGATTAGGACAGCAAAGATAATTCCAACTCAAAAATAACAACCAGAAAATCGTATAAACATCATGATTAACCAGCTATTCCAGCAGTGTTTTAAAAGATGAAAACTGATAACAGTCTTAAGACTAGTGAATCACAATATTAAAGATAAAATCTCCAATACTGTTGACAGAGACACTGCTGCCAGCAGGCATCCATAGCCTCGACACGGTTGCCATTTAACCCACTCTGACGTCTATATCCTCCCAAGAAGTTCTAGATCAGAATAAAGGACATTTTATGGTTAAGAGGTTTCTTATTTGCAAATTTTCATAGACCCGACATTGCTTTGCTGCCAGTGGGCCTGTTCAGTACCCTGGCGAAGTTGTCTTTGCATCATGCATGCATTTACCCACTGCCAACAGACCTGTTCAGCATCCCGGTGGGTTTACAATCACTTCCCACAGCTCTATTAATAATTTATTTTGTTTTGTTTTTCTTCAAAGATATATAGTTGAGTGGGGTGACGCTGAAAATCATGATATTTTAACATATTTTTTCAGACCTCATCAGAATTTTTTAGAACTGTCCTTTATTAATATCCAAAGATGTTTCATTTACAAAAACAACCTTCTATGGCAGGGAGACATCTTCTGAGTCATTCCCTTAAGGAATAGGGAAAATGTAAAAAGATAAAAGATGATCATGACAAGCTTTACTCAGAGATCGAAATCAGTCAACTTCTTTCAAACAACAGACTTTTTTCCAATCACAGATATGATTTTCAGAAATATACCATTGATGTTTATACAAATTTCTTAGTAGTTATTTCAGGGAAGGAGTTTTCTGTTTTCTCTTTCTGAATAGCTCAGTATACAGGTATGTGTATTTCTAAAAACACAAACTGATAAACTCAAAGGGGAAATAAAAAACAAAAGCAAACAAAGCAAAATATGTACATAATATACAAGGGTTGTCATCAAGCAAAGTATCTTTTCAGGGCTTGGCCATTCACCGGATAGGTGTCAAGCCATCCTTCTAGATATTGCAATTGAAAAGAACTGGGACCCAACTTTTCAGCAATTAAAAATGGTCCAAGCCATAAATTTTGAAATTTTGTGTGCTCTCCCTTTCCCTCATGTGGTTTTTCCCATTTCAAGACGAGGTCACCTACTTCAAAATTCCTATCAGAAGCAGAGTTAGAATCGAACCAGCTTTTGACCAATAGTTGATGCTGATCTAACTTACGTTTATCTTGGGCTCTTACCTCTTCTAGCTTCATCAAAGTGTTAATTCAGCTTTCCAGAGGGGGACAATCTTCTTCTTGGATTTTCTGCGACAACTATAGTGAAGGAAGAAGGATGTGAGGTGGCAGAATTGCTTCTCTGCCATAAACAAGAAAAAAGAAGGAGTTACCTACAACATCTTTTGGCGTTACCCTATCATCCCACAGCGTGTTTAACAGTGCATTATGCCATTTTTTGTGATTTTTATCCACCGTTCTCTTGATGATTTTAATCAAGTTCTTACTTGTTCATTCTGCCAATCTGTTGCCCTGGGGTCAATAACTAGCAAAATACTTCAATTTAATTCATTTTTCCAAAGCGAACTCCCTCATCTCAAGAGAGGAAAAGTAAGAAGCGTTATCGAATACTACACAATCAGGGATACCAAAACAAGTGATAATATTCAAATTTAGAAAAGAAATTACCTGACTGGTGTTGACAGTTCTTAACGTGGCAGATTCAGACCATCGGGTAAAGTAATCTGTGGCTGTCACAATAAACTTCTGTTATTGTGAGGACGGGGGGTTGATTGGACCTATGATATCAAGGCCCCACTACTGAAAAGGAGAGTCTACTGAAACGGTCTGCAAAGGAAAGGATGGTTTTTGTAACCACCCTAATGCTTTCTAACAAATGATATACTTACGACACAAGGCATGGGCGTCTATAAAAAGTGTTGGCCAGTAATAACCAGCTCTTAAAACCTTATGAGAAGTGGTGTCACCACCAAAATGACCACCAGATTTTCCTGCATGCAACTCTAGCAAGACTTTTTTTGCTTTGTCTTTTTCGAGACAACGCATAAGTACGCCGTCAAAACTTTGACGAAACATGATACCATTAACCAAATGAAAGGAGGCATACTTTAATCTTAACGCTCTTATTTTAGTGGGATCCAGGTGATGGGGGGATGACCCATGTTCAAGACAAAATCTTATATCGTCATACCAAGGACTAAGAGGGTTTTGTACGCAACAGATTAGATTTTGATCGTGTCGTCCTAGGTTTGATGTATCACTTTCTTCTTGTTGTCCTGCTGCTGAATAAACAACTAAATTGCATCACCCTTGGCCTCTCACTATCTGAGCTGGGGTGATTTCTAAGTCATACTCTTGCAAGGAGGTGACCCAGTTACCCCTCTTTTCACCTAGTTCCTTTTGCACTAACAGGTTCCTGACGGTCAGGTAAGGGACAATAACTTTCGTCCTTGACTTCAAAAGATAGGACTGGAAGTGCTTGACTGCTTTGAAAACAACATAGGCTTGCCGATCTACCACTGGGTAATTAAGTTCAGTGCCTTTGAAAGAAGAGCTCATAAAGGCAATGTTTAAATCATTGTTCTCGACATTCTTTTGGGTTAGGATGGCGGCATAGGAACGGTCAGAAGAAAAAGTTTAGAGTGTAAAGTCTTGAGAAAAATCGGGGCTCATGAGAGACGGAGCATATATTATGGCCTTCTTTATTGCATTAAAAGCTTGATTTTATAGGGGTCCCCAGTGATATTGGGTGTCTTTCTTAATTAAATTCTGCAAAGGCCTGACCATTTCGGAGAAGCTGGGGACGAATCTCCTCACGAAGTTAATCTGGCCTAAGAAAGATTGCATAAATTTTTTGGATGTAGGAGGGGGAAGTTTCACGATGAATTGAGTCTTTTTGGGATCGATAATCATCCCTTCGCTTGACACAATAAATCCTAAGATTTTACCCTGCTCTACTGCAAAGATGGATTTTTTAGGATTCAAGGAGATGTCGTATTTATGACATCATTGTAGAATGGCTCCTAAGTGAGCTAGATGATCGGTTTTGTATTTAGAAAATACAGTGACATCATCTACATAAACTACGACAGACTGATTGATTAAGCCTCAGAAAGAAATGTCCATTGCTCTCTGGAAAGTGGCACCAACATTAATCAATCCAAAGGTCATTTTTCGATAAGCATAAGTGCCCCATGGGGTACAAAAGGTGGTTTTAAGTTAGCCTGGTGGAGACATCAGGACTTGGTTATATCCTGAGAAACCATCTAGTAAGGATATCCTCTCTGAACTAGATACCTGTTGAAGGATCTGTTCCATGGGTGGGACAGGATAGTTGTCTTTATCAGACGCTCTATTAAGGTTTCGAAAATCGACACAAAGTCAGATTTCCCCACTTTTCTTTCGGACTAGGACAAGGTTAGAAACCCATTGAGTGTGCCTAACGGGAAATATTATCTTAGCATTTAGGAGCTTATTCAATTCTTTTTGAACGGTCAGTTCGATCTTAGGGTGCATTTTTCTCAATTTTTGTTGGAAGGGTAAGGTTTGGGGTTTCATAGGAATGACATGATATATGATGTTAGGGTCAAAAGTTTTAAGTTCATCATACGTCCATGCAAAGACATCTTTAAATTCTTTGAACAATTTAATAAATGCAACTTTTTCTTGTTGAGAACATCCTACCCATAGATTAATGCACTGTGGATTGTCCTTAGTTCCTAAGTTTACCTTTTCATAAGATAACGAGGAACTATTGGTTTTACAATTGACCGACTTTTTAAATTTATCTTGAAGATCATAAAACTTCTCTAATCTAACTACAGATTTAGGGATCGAGTTTACCATGTCCGATGAAGATTCAGGAGTTCTCAGATCTGGTATTACCATGAAATCGCGCAAATTGTCGTCATGTGTGTGTTCGTCTATCACTGCGCCTTGGAAAGTTTCTTCCATGTGCAAAAAGCTAATAATTTGTTGATCATCGTCAAATACTCTCTAGTTCATGATGTTGTCAGGAACGGATGGTCGGAACAATAGCTCGATGGAGAATGCATCAGGGGACAAGCCTTCTGCAGGAAAGAGTTTAGAAGCTACATTAGCTAATAAATCTGCTTCAACATTATTAAATCTAGGAATGGAATTTATATTGAAAGCAGAAAATTTATTCATTAAATTCCATACCTCAGACTGGTAGCTTTTAAGATGTGGAGACAGATAGTGGATAGAATCTCTTACCTGTCTAACCACTATTTCAGAGTCGCCAAAGACAACCAAATTTTGAATGTTCATATCTAAAGCTTTTCTGAGACCTTGCAGTAAAGCCTCATATTCTGCAGTGTTATTAGTACATTCAAATTCTAGCCTACATGAAATCAATGTTTTGTTACCTGCCGAATCGATAATGACACAGCTTGTGCTAGATCCTTCTTTGGACTTTGACCTGTCAAAATAAAGAGACCAAATTTGATTTCCATCGGGTACATGAGACCGTTGCATGGAAGTTTTTGGTTGCATATATGCTACAATCTCAGACTGTTGTTCTGGATTGGTGATAGTTGAAGCCTCGGCCATGAAATTTTCGAAAAAGGTGTCCATCCCTTGTACTTCGGGTGAATCAGCAGAAGGTGTAAATGGTTCATTTGGATCGTTAAAATATGTGACTGTGAACTTAAGGTAGTGTTCACGATTTACCTTGATCTTGTTAGGATTTCCATTCTTTGGAAGCCATAGATGAGACCAATCCGTCGCGAAATAACCGTGTAGCTGCTCCGACTAGTCCCTACTTAAAAATAGACCATACACTTCTGGAATATCCACAACAATTATATCAATGACTTGATGAACCTTGGGGTTAAACGATAATCTTATAAGAACATTTTTTTAGTTCGCCTATAACTTTAACATTGGTCAGATCAAGTTGTATGATTTTCAAGGTGGAGGGTTCAACTTCGGCATTAATATTCTGGAAAACAGACCATGGCATCACAGTAGATGATGCTCCTGAGTCTACCATACAATTGTGCATATTTCTATTAAAGTTTTCAAAGGTTAACAAAAATGGAGGTACATTTTTGTGAGTACTAAGAGTGGTAGCTTGTGGCTTCTTACTCGCAGTTTATAAAGCTACTTTATCTACATTATTTACATTATTTACATTACTTACATTACTTATAGGAAGGCTTCCTTTATCTTGAGGATCAGGGTTGTTTTTAGTGGAAGTCTTTTGAGGAACCTTGTTTTGCACAACCTTGTTACCACTTGAATTACCATTTTGGCCATTCTCTGAGATATTTTGTAACATTTTTTGTAGCAGAAATGGAAATTTCAATAACTCATAAACAAAAATGTTAGGTCTCAAATTTTTAAGATCTTCAACTACATCATAATCTAAGTTGGGATACACATTACTCTGTTTAGTCTCAACTGATTAGATTGCTTTGGAGGCGAAGTTGTAGTATTTTCGACAGAAGTCTTACTCCTAGTATTATAGGGATGCACTGTCTCGAAGTTAGCTTGAAAGATGATATTCGAGAAGTGCCCAAAAATGTTTGGAGAAGACTCCTCTTCTTGAAATATCTCTTGTTCAACTACCTCCTCAGGAATCTCAGGAGGGACCAAGTTATCTTGGGCTTCTAGAATCATTTGAAGGGTGCATTGTAGACTTTCTAGATTAAGGCCTTCGGTAGTTGGATTAGGTCGGTTGGTAGGAAAAGGCTTCCAGAACGGGGGTTTGTAAGGTCCTTTGCTTGAGGAAGCTTCTTCGGTCTACCTTTTCAAGTCTATAACTTGATTTGACAGTTTTTGAACAACTTTAGTTAAGTTTTCTAAATCAGAGCTTTCAGGTTGTGTTTTACTTTGACTAGGTCTGGGGAGGAGTTTTATCTTCTTTTTGGAAGAAGAACTAGTCTCTGTTTCGTTTCTAGTAGAGTATTTAATACTAAGTATGTCTTTTTCAATTTGGCTAGCCTCTTCGAAGGCTTCTATCAACGTGTATTTCTTATATCCTTTAACCCAAATAGCTATACTTTGATGCAAAGCTTTACTGTAGTAATCTATTATAAGATTCTTGGCAGGCATGGAATCTGCAGGGATTCGGTTTTTAAGTGTTAAGAATCTTTGATTAAAGTCTTTAACCTTTTCTTTTGGGTTCATTCTTAAGCTATAAAGGTCCATGACTAGAACTTCCAGAGGCTTACTGTCTCCGAACTTTTCCAAAAAGCATGAATCAAACTTTTTCCAAGACATGATGGTATGGGGTTGTGGGGAAAAGTACCATGTAGATGCATTGCCCTCGAAAGTATAGGGGAACAACCTACAGACAATGTCTTCATGTTTGACATTGCGGAGTCTTATGGCTAACATAAAAATTTTAATGTGATATTCAACGATCTGTTTTAAGTCAGGATCAAACTTGGGAAGCCATTTCTCCGGATGTTTAAGTAAAGGATGATGAGCTCCAGGTACAACTACGGAATCCTGATCAAGCCAAGGTCTAGCAAGATTGTTCTAGTTTTCCATCGGTGTAGTTGGTGTGGAAGGTTGAGAAGGGGGACTTCCTTTGTCTGAAGAGTCTCCTCCAAAAGAGGAAGGAGATGATGGAGGTGGTGAAGGAGGTATCCCAGATCCTCCTGCTGCAGGATTTAGGATTGGATCTGAAGGATTCACAGTAAGGTTAGTGCCTCCTAATTGTTCTCTGATATCAGATAAATTCAAAGGTTGGTCCAACAGATGGTTAGGTTGCCTCAAATGGGCTAAGGCACTATGAGTTCTTATAAGAGATTGACGGACAATCTCTTGTATATCACCACCTGTAGGATTATGGATTGTTAGCTCAACTATGATCCGTGGATCTTTGGTTGATGTGGTTGTTGTTTGAAGGGGAATATTATCGTTTGAATGGCTTCTAGTCACTATAGGTGAGTGATTAGGTGGTGGAGGAGTCTTACGACCGCCTCCTGCCATTAATTAATTTCAGGCCCTCCTTCTAGCGCCATTTGTTGACGGGAAAAATTGATCGTCCGTCAACTGGAAGAGTGGATCCGGTCCGGGTTTTTCTAATAACCCAAACCATTTGGGATAACCCACCCTAACGGGTTTAGCGAATCCATTAGCCGATCTAAGTCCTAAGAAAACGAAAAGAAAACTACTCTAAATTAACTAATCTAACTAAAAAAAAAACAAACTAAAACAAATCTAACTATTCTATATACAATCTACTATCTAATACTATGTTAACTCTAAGAAATTAAATATCTAACTACTAACAGAAATAATTCTTATTCACAAAATGTACAAAATTTACAATTTACAGATTTGAATGAAAACCTGAAAAATTCATTTGTATTATGTCCTAAGAGAGAGAGAGCTCTTGTTTTTTGATTTTATAATTTTATGAAAAGAAATAAAACATAAACTAACTAAACTAAACAACTAAAATACTAACTCTAACTATGAATCTAAACTACACATATATCTAACTAAACTACTTAAATTATACTAACAAATAAACTATCAAATAAATAACAAACTGACCTAAAGAAACGCTCCAGGTTTGTCATGTATGTAATGACTGTCTTAGCTGATCGGAGGGAGGAAACCCGCACCGAATTATCCAAGAGATTCTCGTAAACAAAAAGCTATAGTTCTCTTCAAATATGATTACAAGACAAACAAGACATAAAAACTACAACAATCTTGTGATTTATAAATCTTCACAGTTATATAAACCTGTATGTAAAGATCTATACGAAATGATTCAATTAACGAAGAAGAGAAATCTGGGATTCATTAATTGAAACCAAGTAATTGCTATACTTTTAAATAATGAAAGAGATCAGATATGGATAGAATATTAATCAAATCATATCATCCTGCAATAGATTATGATAGTTAAAGTAGTCTATAATCAACTGCAAACTGATATGCATAAACTTGAAACAAAATTTTGATATATTGAAAGCGAAAGATGTAACAAAACATCAACTTTCGTCTCAGTTTGTATCAGAAATCCATAGCCTGGTTCTCCCACAAGTGAGGATGCTTCTTATTACAAATAATAATAAGTATTTAAAGACCTTCCACAGGGTAAAACATCCCTGTGGAAGTTATCAAAACTGTTTACAGAAAATCTGGGGAAAATATCCCAAGTTTGTATTTCTAACTCAAACTAACAACTTAAAAATAAAACGGTATCACACAAATATCTCCTAGACTTCCACACCATGTCCAATGCAATTCGAATGTACCTGAAAGAGAGAAAAAATAGGCAAGTTAAAAGGATATTTTATTAATAAAATTGATAAAAATCTACTTCTAATGACTAGCTACAGAATCTTACGATTCTATAGCTGGTCTAAATCAAACACAAAATCATATTAAAAATAAATGCAAATCTTAAAAATAACATATTCAAACTATAAAAATATTTGATTGCTAAAAACAACATGGAAATCGACACTTGTATGCAAATCCAACACACAAAATTGTATTCAACCAAATGATAACAGAGGTGGGTACGCTCTATTCAATTCATTACCAATTCAAGTATACAAAATCGTATCAAATAGTAATGAAATCGTTTTCATATCAAATCGAAATAGATACAGTTAAACAAATCATAGGCAATCGTTTATGTTGCCTCATCCACCAACAGGAAACACGACCGAATCCATACGAAAACAACAAGATCATTTTCAAATTGATATAACTGTATTAACAGAAACAAACGATCCATGATATTAGCGAATAAAATCAAAACTGGTGTGTAAATTATCACAAACGAAATCATAATGAAAATAATCGATTGATAACAAGATCTGTGAGAGTTGTCTAATCATTTGGTATTGCTAATTGGGGTAGACAAAATCGATTAACATTCAACGAAATCATTTCTTGAATTCATTTCAAAACGAACTATTAACTGAATTTTCTCATACGAATTCGACAGACATAACATAAGTCGATCTGAGTTAACAAACTCGTTTTGAAAATTAAAATCAACAGAGTAGCATCCAGTCTATTTTCGATATGGATCCAACTCATAAAAATGATCGTGCTAACTCAAGATATGCAACAATCCAATCAAAACAAGGGCGAATCGAACAGTTTGAGTTTGACATAGTCGTTGTGAATCAAAACAGTTCCATGATTTTGGGCGTAGAGATCTTTTGCGCAGGTGAAAATGTTGGCAAAGCATAATCGTTTTTCCAATTTAATAGACTACATCACCTTTATCAAGCCAATTCAATCCTATGAAATCGTTTCAACAATCAAATCACAAAAACTAAATTAGAGTCGTTGATATCCAATGACAACAACATCATGTTAAATCAAAACAGAACTGTGTCCTAATTTTAGCGTAAAAACCTCCTGTTCAGGTTGGATACAAACAAAATCCAAGCGAAAGAAAACACCATTTATTTCGTTAACTTAAACCAACAAACAAACGAATCAAACCCAGTGAAAACCAATCAATTGCTAAACTGGGCACGACCAAATCGTGTAACCAAATCATAACTTCTTTTAATTTTAGCAAAACGAAAACAATGTACAGGATGAACAACATAACCGTTTTTGATATGGCTATAACAGAGTCATTTTGAACAATGGACAAAGCTATTTGAAAACCAAACTCAATTCATTATATTAATCCAAACAATTGATAAAACATAATTGATATCAAAATTCATACCTGGATGATGAGCAGACAACTTGGTCATAACAATTTGGAATTGATGAAGGCTGTAGTCGATTCGACATTCCTAAATATGATGGAACTAGTGGTTTTCTGCTTTTTGTCAATAGCTTGAAGCTTATCCCTTTGGCTTGTCAACACTGCAACCTAGTTTTCCAATGATTTGATTTTCAACTATAATAAGGGAACGTCGATATAGTAGCATTCCAACCACACATTACATTGGTCACATGATGACTGTCTGGGCTTCAAAAATGCAGGTGAGGGTTTGTTTAAATCACTGAGGGTTTCGTTAGGTAGCTTCATCCCTGGGTAACTAGGGTTGTTCCTTAAGCACGGGGGAAAATTAGAAACAAAGTCATAGGGTGGCTCAGAGCACAGACCTTGGGATTAAGGGTACTCACTAGCTAGGAAGCATTCGATGTCAGAGTCCGAGTCTTCACTGAGGAATATGGACTTTTGATCAATACTTGGTTTAGGTTTATTCTGAGCCAGTCTCGATATAAGTCGAGCATTCTTTTTACCTTTGTCGTCGACAGTAGGGTTACCTTTAACCTTTTTACTCACAGGCTTTTTTATAGCCTCAACATTGTCTACTAAGGCGTCATGTAGGTTGATACCAGGGTTGAACGAGGTTTTGGGAGAGGGAAATAGGACATGGAAAGGCACGGGTGGCCCAACCTTAGCTTCATTAACCACGAGCTTGTCAATTTGGATAGGCTCTGTATCAGCAAAACCATTTTGAGAGATAAAATCTTGCCAACTATCACCTTGGAGGTTTAAATGATGAACGACGATGAGTCTGATCAAGCGATGGTGAAACAAGCTATTGTCGGCCTTCTCTCATTTAAACCTCTTAGCCATTTTATAAAGACTACGCTGGAAATAAAATGGCATATTCAATGGATAACCCATGAAATTCATTAATAGTCGAAGGTGATAAATAAAAACTAGTACATACGGACCCTCACATGTCACGAATTGTTTAAACACCATCATAGATCATGCCACCTTGGTTTAAGCGTGGAAATGGGCATACCTCTGTCACAGGATGTGACCTTCCACGAGAGGAACAATAATGGCCATGACACCTCTTCAACTTTAGAGTTTTTAAACCATCGTTGGCCCGTGGCTACTAATCCTGTGGCAGATCTAATGAACTCTTCACTGATTTCAAGTTGAATGTCACCTATCTTGGCCCTACACCCATCAAAAGTCAGGGCGAATAGTTGTGCAACAAATAGATTAAAACCCTCAAACCTCTGTACAAACGTGAGCCAACCATTATGTTGTAAATCTTTTCGGGTGTGGTCGAGCAGTAGCAAGGCTTGACTACCGTTCGGCTCAATTCACACCACCAGTGCCATGGAGAAGAGAACACGATGAGCGATGTGAACGAGCCAGGGTTTGAACGTAGCATACACAGGAGCATAATTCTCATAGGCTTACCTGATGCTAGCAGAGGTGAAACAGGGATAGGGTGAACATTAATGACATCGTGCGAAGGTGGTGGAGCTATTTCTGCCATGCAGAATAGTCATTACCATGGTACAATCACCGACACTTTCAACTATTCAAATCATAACCCATATGTGTTACAACTATGCCACTTCAATCAATCAATCAAAACCTTTGTTAAATGGATAAACCATTCGCACGATCAAAAGTTGTACCATAGTTTTTTTTTTTTTTAAATCAAACATATGAATTGAAACCAATACCAAGTGTTTGATGAAATGATTCACACCAAGGGTTTAACCAATGTGCCAATGCGTTTGTATACCAATGTGCCAAATAAATTGATCAAATAACATGTAAATCCAATCACCAATGTATCACAAACTCAATCACTTATGAAACGAAACTACATAATCAATCAAAGAGTGTTCAAATGAGTACAGATCCAATGGTTTTGCCAACTGTATAATGATAAATAAAATGTAAACGCAATGGGAA
The DNA here is from genome assembly GCA_009831015.1 of Picea engelmannii. NCBI lineage: Eukaryota > Viridiplantae > Streptophyta > Pinopsida > Pinales > Pinaceae > Picea > Picea engelmannii. The sequence continues at coordinate 2,435 of WSFP011441837.1, read as the reverse complement.
TATCGACAAGAATGATAACGACAATTCAATAATGATTTTAATGTGGATTCGGAAGACCAAGTTTTCACGCTTACAGTCGTGAAAACAAGAACGAAGGTAAGTGTGTAAATAACGCAAAAATAAAATTGTCGTTTATTTGAGAATTGCGACGAAAAATTAAGGTTTTCAAAACACTGGTGTAGGCAGCTTATAAGATAGTAGAAAAATGTGAATTGGCTGCCAAAAAATGGTCATCTAATTCTAGAATGGTTGGGGTATCTCTGATTTCATTCTTCAGTTGTAACAGTTGTGAAGTTTCAAGAATCATAATATTGATAGCAGCGCCTAAGTCTACCAGAACTCGAGGAATTATTGTTTTTCTAATTTGCACTGTGACAGTAGGATGGTCGGGATCACCATATTTAACTTGAGGAGATTTACTCGACATTAGTGCAGACAAATCACCCATGACATGAACTGTGAGGGGATCTTTAGTTTTCCTACCAAGTTTCTTAACACAAATGTCTCACATAGTTCTGGCATAAATTGGTACATCTCTTAGTGCTTGTAATAGTGGAATTTTAACATAGATATTTTGTAATTCCCCTAGAAGATTGAAAGAAGGTGGCTCAAGAGTTTTAGTCAAAGCTAAACACTCAGGGAATGGTGGTTATGTTGTTTCAGCAACAATGTTTGAGGACGATTGTACCTCTTCAGGTAAATCGTTCTTTTTTATCTCTTCTTTATCGGAATTAGAGGAGGTAACATCATCAATGATAGGTTCTACTATTTTCCTAGATCGTAAATGAATATCATTGCATTGTGCAGGGAAAAGAGAAAGTATAGGTTAGTTTTGAATATCAATGTACTACACAGCCTTATTATTGGGGTTAGGGTTAGGTTGTATAGGTAGTTGGGGCCTCATCATTTGATTATTCGGTGGAGTACCGGATGGTAAAGAGAGTGGTTGTTGAACTTATGATTGAAATTGAGGAAATTGATTTGGGAATGAGGGTTATTGACCTCTCCAATTTGGATTCCATTGGTTAAGGTAAGGTTGTTGTTGTGAAGGCCAAGGTGTCCATATTGTTGGGTCTACAAAGGGAGGGTTTGTTTGTTGCATGGGTGGGTAATTCATTTGATTTAAAGGAGGGTAATTTGCTTGACTAAAAGAAGGATAATTATTCCAACGATTAGAATATGTAAATGGAATATTAGGATTCATACCTTGTCCCCATGGTTTCCATTGCCTTCTCTGTGTCAATAGATAGACAGCTTCAACTTCTTCATCGGTTGGTTGTAATGTTGCTTTGATTCCTGTTAAAGAAGGGCATTATTGAGTTTCATGATCCTTATCACAAATGGTGCAAATTGGCTTTTTGTCCAATGGGCATTCCCTTCGTGGGTGCTTATCTCTGCATTTGGAACAAAACATGGACAAAGCTACTTCTTCTTTAGCTTGTTTCTTTTGAATCTGCAAGGTGTCAATTTGTGAAGCAAAAGAACTTAACATTTCAGTTTTAAATTCCTCAAGTAGATTACCTATTTCGGCTCTTGCTGCTCCTCCACTGGCTGATTTTTGAACTCTTGAAAATGTGGTATCCTTTTTGTTTGATCTATTCCTTGAAGCTCCTCTTGAACATCTTTTACAAAGGTTAACAATTTCATCATAAGATTCTTTAGATATGTCCCATTTTCCAAGCATATTCAGCTTATCTAGACAATCATCCCTTACTCCTTTCAATAATATTGTTTTAAGAATATCTTTACTTACATCGGGGTGACTGGATCTTTGTAGATTATACTGCAGGCTTTCCACAAAGTCCTCCATATTTTCATCCTCTTTCTGTATAATCTTGAATAGTTCCTCTCTTTTTTCTCTTGTTCGGCAATAGTCTTGATATTTGTGCAGAAATTTCTATTTCATCTGATCCCATGTTGTGATTACATGACCTCCAAGACTCATGAACCATCTTAATGCATTTCCCTTTAATTTTGTTGGGAATAGCTTTATTTTTTGAGCATTGGAAATGTAATCATAACTTCTGCATAATATGTCAAAATCGAAAAGGAATTCATTAGGATCTTCAGAAGATAAACCATGAAAGTTAGGTAAAGCTGAAAGTGTAATATTCTTCATGGGAGCTACTCCTCTAGGAATATCACCAATAGGAAATCCTAAGGTAGAAAATGAGTTTTCATCATTTACCTCTACTTCAAGACCTACCTATTCTTCATGGTGTAGTTCTTCATTGTATCCATCCATGGTTTATTTTGTTTGTTCCCCTATTGCACTTACTCGATCCTCAATGTCATCTGCTGGTTTTTCAACTGTCTCCATTTCAAAGTTCGCTTGAAAGGAAGGTTGAGGCTTTGGTTTTTGAGAGCTTGGTTGTTGAGGAACAACAGATTCAGATTTTGATATAATCTGGTCGATAAAAGTCTTTCTTCCTCCT
>WSFP011441831.1:0-20526 GCA_009831015.1 Picea engelmannii | reverse complement strand
GAAGTGATGAAGAAATGGGCTTGCTAGGTTATTTGTAACCCTAGCCCTTCCCTCATGCAATCTTGACCCTAGGATCTTCTCATCTAGATCTTGATCCAAGGGTGGGGAATTAATCAAGCATTGAGGTTGATTAAGTCACATCCAATGGTTGTGACTTAATCTTAAGTTGGTTTGGGTGGTCCCCACCATTATGATGCTTGTCTACTCATAAGTTGGGCTTCTTCCTCATTACTAGACACCCCTAATGAGAAATAATTACATGCCTGAGCTACATTCTAACACTCCCTCTTAGCGAGGGAGGTATTGTCACAACTAGAGTTGCCTCCTCCATGATCCACCTCACTATGTATTTCTCCCTCTAACTCTGATAGACCCATCCTTTCAATGTCTGGATACTTTGTTTGCTCTCCCTAGATGAATCTGCTACAACCTGTATTAGAATTACCTGAGTATCCTCATTCCTCCAATTTAGTCCATTCCCCACATGGGTCTGCTGAGAATAACTTCATGTTCTCTCGTGCATGGCTTAACAATCTCATTATTATCCTATGTGAGTTTATAAACAAGTCGCCCCCGCATCTTATATAGGCCATTCTCACTTATGCCTATCATCATGGGTGGTCATGGTGTTTGGTCTCTAACTGAACAGATGTGTACACCACAACCAAAGAAGCTTACCTCGTAGCCTTGATGCTCTAATTGAGATTGAGAGTACACTAACTCTCAAGCCTGGTACATAAAGTACCTCTGGTATCCTAAGAATCCTGGCCAATTCTATTTGTAGTGATACTACTCCTTTTCCTTGAATATCCATCATGCTAGAATGCACAGTGCACTTCACAAATCCCAAATCTTGACTTGTGAACTCTTGAAGTGCAAGTTTTTCACATGTCATGTGACTTGTAGCCCCGTTGTCTATATACCATCCTGCCTTGGTATTGTCCTCTAGGTCCAAAAACAAAGTTTACTCGTCCTGGAACATTCGGGAAAACTCTCGAGCTGTGGCAGCCAATTGTTGCTCTTCTTCCTCTTCTTTGTCCTTGACTTCTGTTGAGGTTGCTATCTCCTTTCTTTTCCCTTTTGCACCAATGCCTAGGTGGACCATAAAATGATGTTAGAATGCAATCAAAGAAATTCTTTATCACTCTGACTTTAAAGATCATTGTTGTTTGATATGCCAGAATCCTAATATAATTTAACATGTCCTATGGGGTTTTAAGGTAGCCCAATGATTTTTAGAAAGGATGGCAGTTGAATATTCCTTAATCTTTACGCCCCTTCTTGACTAGAAAGGGGTCATATTTGGGGACAAATGGATGATTAGACAAGCAAGAAAGAGCATATAGGACAACATATATTTAACACGCATCTCCTTACGAAAAAGGCATTGCAGGGAAACCTTTCATGGAGATGCTACCATGTTACATTGGTGTCAATTGCAAACTAACAATTCTAACTTAGTCGTTCCATATCATGCTAGAAAGGGAATTTAAAAAAAAAAAAACTACTCTCTTGGAGTGGGCACCAAAGCAAGCATGTTGGCTCTTCTTGCCTTCTTATCATTTTCAGACAGCTTTCCTATTTGGAATCTAGAAGCATTTATATAGCCTTCAACAAGAAAAAGAAGCAATATCTTGTAATTAAGCCTTTGTTAATACCATGTTCATCTGCTACTAGATACTCCCAGTATTTTTCTCTCCTTGATGCAAGGTAAGACAACAATATACTAAACATGGTTAAACAAACTTGTATAGAGCTAGACTTGGAACTATAGTAGCAAAATATATTAACCTTGTTGGACCTAAATTGGACATATGTCAAAACTTCCAAAATGAAGACAGGTCAATTTTTCCTTTTCTCATTAATTGAATCAATGCAATAGAGAAAAGGTGCTAATTATTTTTATTTGTAACTACCACAACAAACAAGAGGAGCAAATGCAAATAGGGTAACAGAAAAAGGTACAAGGATCATAATGCCTCCCTAGTTGCAAGATAGGCAAATGTCATGATTGTGAGATTCAACAATTATTGCTAGTAGATAGATGAATTTTGTTGTGGAGCATATGAATACATGTGTAAGTAGACAATCAACTGGCATTGACCATGAGTAGTATATTGAGAAGCAAAAAAAATCATGAGACTTAATTCTAAGTTCAAGAATGATATTCATGTTTCCTCATTAATCACATCCAAGGTTGTTACCTAAGGCTATTAATCTAGAGCCAGGCAAATTTTCAAAAATGCCTTCTTACCATTTCCAGACAACTTTCCTATTTGTAATCTAGAAGCATTTATATACCCTTCAACGAGAAAAGAGGTAAGATATTGCAATTAAGTACAACTAACACCCTGTTCATTTGCTCCTAGATTCTCTCGGTAGTTTGCTCCCCTTAACACAAGATAAGACAACAATAAACTAAACATTGTTAAACAAACTTGCATAGAATTGGGATTGAATTATAGTAGAAAAAGATATTAACCTTGTCAGACCTAAATTGCACATATGTAAAAACTTCCAAAATTAAGATAGGTCAGATTTACCTCATCTCGTTAGTTGTATCACCGCAATAGAGAAAAGAAGGTGCAAATCTAATAAGGAGATTTTGTTCTCCAATGAAATATTTGCATTCTGATGCTGACAAAAATGAATTGATTTCTACTCCTTTAATTATTATTTTTTCAGTTTGATGATTATGAACTAAGATGAACTCTATAATTTCTCAACGAAATGTTAAATTAATGCTCTGAAACCGTGAAGAATTAACTTGGGATGCAATTCATGAGAAATGATATGTGACAAACAATGGGCACAGAGCTCAAACAACCATGAATATTATCGTCCAAACTCTGGCATCTGAAATATAGACACACCACAATTAATGTGCATGCATTTCCTGTGACATTTACTTCCTATCCCCTCTGATTTAACTAGCCTATGTTGACCATTATTGGTTTTGCTTACCACTACAGGGCATTTCAAAACCCTTAATGGCACAATCAGGGCCCAAATGCAAATCATTCAATCTAACTTCCACTTCCAATCATTCATAGTAATTCTAGCTCAGGCAACCACGTGAACAATACCATAGAAATTCATCCCGAAAGTATACCATAAGGTAATGATGTTGTACCCATTGACAATTTGGTTTCTGAATATTATTTGTCACCACTGAAAGAGCACACACTATTAGGTTTCTTTTCCAGTCACGTGCCTTCATAAGCCATGATTTGAACCTGGATGAAGGAGTTAAGGGAACAACATGGCTAGCATTGCCAAAGTACATGTAGCTTGGCCCAAAAGCTTCTTTCTATTTCCCTCTCCTAAAGAATCTCCACATGAAGCCATAGACTCCTCACTTTAAGCATGTTTATTCTAGCTTTGGGAGCCAAGCAGAAACACATAAAGAAAATTGTTACATATCTAATAGTGTTGAGGTTTGTATGCCCATGTAGGTCAAGATGATGGAGGGACCTAGCAGTCCAAGTGTATCGTTGCATAAATATACAAAAAAATTGCAAATATACAAGCTTATAGCAACTAGTTCCTAATTAGAAACCTTGCACTCCTAAATCAAACCAAAAGAAACACATTAATCATACTTGTGACTTTGTTGAAGACCTTTGAAACTTCGAAATCCTAGTTCACCTTTTGAGTAGTCTCCAAGTTCTCTCCACCGCATTTTTATCGGTCATTGAAACTTCTTATATACACATTCAAGCTCCAATAATGCTCCAATATTTAACCCCAAAACAATGTTTCTCAATTAATAGTAAACCCCCTCCTTGGTTCTCAATTAACAGTAAACCCCCTCCTCTGGTTCTCAATTAATAGTAAACCCCCTCCTTTGTTCTAATTCAAGCTTTATTTCTCAATTAACAGTAAACCCCCTCCTTTGGTCGGGTCTAGACTATAAAATCCCCAAATAAACCTCACAAGCTCCAATATTTCTCAGGCCCACAAAATAAAACCCCACCTCATGGGCTTCAATATTCCTCAAGCCAACTACTAAAACCCCACCTCACGGGTTCCAAATGGAGGAAACAAAAATGCAAACGAAAAACACAAAGGAAACACTCCCAGGGGCTACACCCTCCACCCACAAGTCACAAATGGTTCAGCCAACACTGGTCCTCTACCATTGCAACCCTAACCATGCATGTCTCTGCACTACACCACTGCCTGCACACTCCCCACTCGCACAAACGATGTCCTGCCTCACTGAATTACAACTGATCCCAACCATATTTTCCCACTCCGTGTCAATCTCCATATTCATCAATTGCAATGATTTTTACAGACGATATCAAATTAATGTATCAAATTATGGTTTATAACGTGGTGTGGTACTTTGTGTCAGTGTGGCACAATAACATATGTTTCCATGAGTGAACCTAGGTCATGTCTCCCAGTATGTTATGTACCATGTCTAACCTATGTCATGTCTCCCTCCAATATCATGTTATGTACCACTAGGCTAATTTCTTAGCCTATGTTTTTCTTAAAAAAATAAATTCTTAGCCTATGTTTTGGTTAAAAAAAAATTCTTAGCCTATGTTTAATATTCTTATGTTGCAAGCAAGGCCCTCCCATTATGGAAGAGTTAACAATGTATATTTGTAGTTGGTGTACAACACTCTTGAAAGACCCCTTTGGCCAAGAGGCCATGGGGGCATCTAATATTATGCCAAATTTACCTAGGACTTAATGCACACGGCCCCAAACACATGAAAATAGTTGCTTGTATAAGTGAGATGTCTCGCAAGGGGTGAAACATGTATTAATTAACATATCTTCATTCTAGACAACAAGGTGAGGAGGAAGAAGAATAAGTGAAAAAGGTTTCTCATCATTCAAAATTTCTGGATGAAATTGCTAGTACTAGGGTTAATTAATTTCATATCTTCTATTCAATATTATATACAACTTTATAATATGCTTATGCCTAAGCATAAAGTTTATAGTTATGGTGAAAAAAGCACAATAGTCTATAAGAGTATTTAGTCATTTTGATTTGTGTGACTAATATTTATTTAGTTGTGTTTTTTACCCGACAATCAAATTAGTCATTTATACTTGTGTTGCAAAAACATAGTAGCATTTAGACATTTTTTGTTGTCGTGACTAAACATTTAGTCACGTAGTCATTTATTTGCCAAATTCTACTAGTGGAATAATTGTAACAACCAAGTGGCTATAGCGAAGATTTGCTACAACGACAAGTTTCATCCACAAAACTTAGCAAGTAATCCGACAAAAAGTTAACTAATAAGCAATAGAATGATAATAGTGGTTTCCAAGCAAATTTTCACGGTTGAAATGCATGTAAAAGTAAGAAATAGAGTATGTTTTGTTGCAGCGCTAATAGTTGTAGCTTTTGATTGATTACAACTCAAGATCTATTAGTCCAATTAAAACGCCCTAGTGGCTTTATCAATCTTAATACACCAAGAAAAAATTCCAACTCGAACAAGATCAATATCTCTCAAAATCACATTTACCAATGCAATCAATTTATTTCTCCAATGCAATAAATGATTAGTGCCTTGCCAAATGGGTTAAGGAGTCTTCTTGTATTAGGTTAGGCCTACTACTTCTCAAGGGTTTAAGCCCTTTTACTCCCTTGAGCAAGTAACCCTAACAAGGTAAAGTCTAGGAGGGTGTAAGCCCTATTACTCCCTTGAGCAAGTAACCCTAACAAGGTAAAGTCTAGGAGGGTGTAATCCCTTTTACTCCTCCTAGCAACCTTTGCAATATCCTTTTCAACCAACAACAATGATAAAACTTGGTGGAGGGTATATTCCCTTATATTCCTCCAAGGATCTAGCCAATAACAACCATGGAACAATAAATAAGAGCTAACAAAATGTAGATTTTCCTTATCGGTTCCAAGAGCATGCAAGACAAAACCCTAATTACCAAGAGTTTTCATCACCATAGCAAGACAAAGAGCCTCCAAGAGATAGCACACAAATTCACTCCACAAATCAAATGATAACCATAACATAAGAGAGAGAGAGAGAGAGATTTCCCAAGTGGGGCGCAAATTTCAGCCAAGTAGCTCTTCTCATGTGAGAGAGTTATGTTCAAATGAAATGAAAATGATCTTTATTTATACAAAACTCCTAAGAAGTGTTTGTCCACATAAAGTTAGGGTAAACCACCCCTAAGGAGGCCAATCCCCTTTACCTTGCCCCTTTACGAAATATTTTAAGTTTGCACATGAAGAAAACCCTAAAAGAGTGACATCAACCCCTTCTAGGGTGACGTTTTGGTCACTTTCGAAAATCATTGAGCTTGAGGGTGAAATCGATGGGCCTCCAAAGGCCTTCCCTACATGCATTAGGGTCTTATCTCCAAGGTACAAGGGATATCCTTCATGAAAGTGCCAAGTGTCCATCAAAAACCACCAAAACCCTAGCTCTAAGGTGACGTCAAGCCCTCAAAGATGACGTTTCAGCCTCCAAGGACAAAACGTTGGGCTTGCAAGGGCTACGTGAGGTCCTCCATGGTCTCTTCCTTTGCCTCCAAAGGAAATGTTCCTCTCTTGTACTACCCCAAGTTTTGGGCTATGGCATCCAACCGGTGGGATTCCAACCCCAATGAAGGCCCAAGTTGGGCTTGTTCCTCCAAAACATCTATCAACAAGGATCTTGCAAAGATAGAAAAGTACGCCTTCCAAGGATCTCAAGTTAAAGCATCATCGCAAGTAAAATCACATTTAATATAAGAGCCATCTAAGCATGTACATCAAAAACTACCTCATCAAATTAAACAAGTGCTCAAAGACCCCATGCAATTTGTCGAGTTTAGGTATGGGAGGGTTGACAAGGTGACCTATTGGGTGAACTAGACCTTAAGTTAAGGAGTGTTTCCTAGGTGGAAACCTCTTTGAGTCATGTGGGGAAGATGAATTGGATGGGGATAAAGACTTTTGGGCATGAGGTTCATGACATGCAAGGGTTTGTATTGTCTCATTTATGGGTGCCTTTGTAGAAGGTGTGTTGCACCTTCATTTTCAATGCATCCTTTTTCCAAGCCCATTTATTGCCATTTGTTTTTTAAGATGTTTCCAACCTGAATCCAAGGTGGGACTTCTACCTAAGCATGAAAAACATTTCCCACTTTGACTCTACCCTAGTCACACTATGCTTCCCCAAGTTGAAGACAATGTGTGGGACTTCTACCTAAGCATGAAAAACATTTCTCACACATGCTCTACCTTGGTTGTCATTTTTTATATTGTTATTTTTCACGTGTCCCATCAGTTTCTTATGAGAGACATTTCATTGTCCTCGTGATCCCTAGGCGAGGATCTAGAAGGTTTATGATTGGATTTTATCTTTTTCCAGCTACAAACCTCTGGGCCTTCAACCCATTCTTCCCATGAAATGAGGTACAATCCCTTCTTGGGCCAGTACACTTGAAAATCCCAAAAGATAAGGAGAAGAAAAAGGGGTGAAGTGAAAAATGGTAAGTATGATTGGGAATGGCCCGATGACTCATTGAGGAAACCTCCCAGTAGAAAACCCATCCCCAAGGGTGACCACTTACTAGGGCACAATGTCAACCACCAAGGTGAAACATGGCAAAGAGCATAATTTCCAAGCAAATGTTCTATAATTAAAAGCAACTCTAAATGCAACATACTTAAATGCCTCAAATATTAAAGTGAAACTTACCACAATACTTGGCTTGTACATCATGGAGCAAGACCCACCGTCTTCAAGAAGTAAGTTGATGAAATCGATGTCATTGTTAGGAATCCAGGGTGTGTGGTGGTGAAGCGAGTCTTTATCTGTGCATGTGGACGATCTCAGTCATCTATCTCTCGGTACTCCATGTCTCCAACCAGAGGGCCTTGAGATATCATCTCCTTAGTTATCCATAGGAATTGGGGATAACGATCATAATGCTAATCACCCCGATCAATGACTTTTTGCAATACAACATTTTCTTAATTTTTATTTTCCTAGTCAATGGTATAGATTCTCGTGTGTGAATTAATATGTTGACCACTCGACTTAACTTAATAATGTCAAGTAAGGTTTCAATTAAATATGAGTGAGAGTGAGTGTGATGACCTTCACTGTTTAGTATAGGTTCAAGATCATTAACTTTGGTTTGCTATACTTTATGATCCATATGAGTACTTTTAAATTGGAAAATATAATACACATAAAAAATTAAAAATATTTATTAAACAAATATTTTAATTTAATATTTTGATTCAAGATCTATATCTATATGAAAAGAAATTTTATATTCATAAGAAAACTCAGTAAAGTAAAATGTGTCTCCTTATTTGATTGATTACAAGAAAAATATACTTGCTATCCATTTTCTTTTTTAGTCTCTGCCCCAGCAGGGACTATAGCTTTTAGTGAGGAGTCCAACCACGTTGATTGCTTATTAATTCACCCACATTTACAATCATTTATTAAGTTTTGCCCCAATTTTATATTATTTGGATTTATTTTATTTATTTATCAAATTTCAAGGACCAAATTTCTCATTGGCTCAATTTTACGTGACATGACTTAAATCCTCCTGGTGTATCGCATTTTCCCTCCATTGTCAGAGTTAATAAATGATTTAAAAAATAAGAAAATCCTACTAACCATTTTGGAGGTTCAACAATGTGGTTCTAACTGAAGCTTTGCCTGACAATGGCTCTGACAAGCCAAAACCTCGTCCTTCTCTACTTCTGTGCAGGTTTTGACAATGTTGCAGTTGCAGGTTTGACAAATGGCTTTGACATGCCAACTAGGTGTTCATTGCCTCACGACCTTCCCATTGCCCTGCACAATGCTACATGCCAGCTCGCCGCTATGGAGGCTCTGACAATCTACAATGCAAGCTTCAACAATGGTGCAATCAATATTGACATTGCCATTGTTGCGGTGCAGTCAAGGCAAGTGCTGACACTGCTGCAATGCAGTCAAGGCAAGGGTGGGCATGTCATGCGAACTTGGTTGAGGCATGCAAGATGGTAGCTAGTACTTCTCCCCAGTATGCATCTTGCTCAACCTTCACTTGACCCGTGGCATCCAAGACGGTGGCTATTACTACTAGCTGGTATGCATCTTGCTAAGCCTTTTCTTAAAGCATTTGTTCCAAACTTGCTTGGCTATCCTTCAAAGGAGCAACAAAATCAATAACAATGAATGTAACAACAAAGCCACAACAATTGAGTGAATCTTTTTTTTAAACCTTAGGAACAACAAGGCTCAACACAGTTGTAGCTGTTGAGCAGTAAAACAATTTTTTAGTGTGTTTCAACTCTTTCCCAAGCAAAGAAGGAAGGTATGTTATGTTCTTCTATAATTACAGGTATGCAGAAATTAGGATTCTATAACTACAGGTATGTAATAATTAAGATTTACTTGTGATTTTATCTGCAAAAAATGACAACTACCTGAATTTAAATCCCTCACAATAATTGTATGAACAAATAGAGATTAACATAATCCAAAAAGGCATAAAATAACCATGGGTCTAAACATTGTCCCCATGAACTTGTTGCACATGCATGTCTAATAACTTGTTATTTTAGCTTGCAAATGCACAAAGAAACTATTCATAAAAGTCAAAACCATAGATGTTTAACATTTGATTAAATTTTAAAGGATTTGAACTAACACCTCATTTAGAGTGCATGCAAACATGTCTTGGGCATGTTCAACATTTGATTACATTTTAAAGGATTTGAACTAACGCCTCATTTATAGTGCATGCAAACAATCCTTGAATCGTCTTGTTCTAGAGTGCATGCAAACGATTCTTAAATCGTCCTGTCCTATCCTTATCTGTAAATAGATATCACGAAATGTATGCAATGCTCACTTGTCAATTGTTTCTCGTTTCTCTTTCTCTGTACCATGAACTCTCATATCTGGCTTGTTGGACTTCGAGTGACCGGATCTTTGAGCTCTTCTTGTCAAGGGCCACACCATAGTTCACAAAGGATCATTCTTGTCAAACAAATCAATTACTCCCCTGCATTGCATTCAACAACCGAACGTAATTGATGTCCAGGGATTACTTGATCATATTATTTTGCGTTGTTTATTGATTTAATGGTGTGAGGTACAAGAGTTTGGTTGATGTTTCTTCACTTATTCTAAGAGTAACTTTGTTGGTCCATTCAATCATGAATTCATCCTACTTCAACCTACAAACATTCATTCAACGATGTGACTGGTAATTTAAGTTAACTAATTGATTGCAATTTTAAAAGTATGTCAATTCACACAAAGAAAATTGTAATATTAAAAAGGGTCGCAAGTAGCGTAGTCCCTACTATAAAAAATTTAGTGTTGAATAATACTAGAGATAAGCTTTAAAATATAATAAAAAACAAGGAAGGAGTCTACTGTGTAGAATGCCCTCTTGGGTGCCTAATAATGTCAACAAAATTTAAAAACCAATAGAAGCTATTATCTGTATAGAACAACAACGATATTCACTGTAATTTTTTGAGTTTAATCAAGGTTTCCAGGTTTTTTGCAGACAATATGTGACATCTACCCTCATATTATAGGTCTTGGATTGGCTTTAAAGAAATGACAAAGTAAACTCCGCACCCATTATATTTGTGCCTTCATTTTTTAGTGTACATGTATGTATAAACAGATATACATAAAATGGGTTTTTAGAATACCCCTATCCCACCAACAATAGCTTCTTGAAAACAATGGTGTCTCTTTCATGAGAAAGCCATTGTACTCCTTCCTCCCAATACACAAATTACAAAGATAACCCAATAATCTTTTTATTTTTATTTTTAACTACTGTTAGATTGAAAACCAACATCAAACAGACCCAAAGCTTTGATCCTATATATGTTAACACAAAAATAAAAATAAACTCACCTTGAATAAGTATGCTGCCAAGATCCATATTACATTTTTCTGGGTAAATATGAATTGCAACACAAATGCAATAATTGAGAGCTGAAGGAATAAACCATTTCCCACCCAAGCCAAGTTTTTGCAAAAAGGAGAGCACCACTGCCATAACCATTATTGTTGTTGCAGTCAATGGCTTCAACTTTCCTTTGAGAAACTCTGCCATTTGAGAAGCCATTACACCCCAAGTGACATTGTAATTTTTTTGAAGAACAAAAGCATTCAAGGTCCTCTTTTTAAGTTCACTCATACAAGTTTGAGATATCTCAAATGCCATTCGTTTAGTTTTGAAGGCCAATATTATCATGGGATGGAGGGGAGTCGAGCATTTCTAGCATACGTCTCCATAAGCCACTGGATAAGATGTTGTTTCTTTGATAAGGCATTGACTATTGCTATAGCGCCCAAGCATGAATATTATTGATGTTACCAACTAGCTGTTAATTCACTCACAGTTAATGTAGATTGAGCAGTTCACCAACACGCGATAGTAGGAGAACCATGGGCCTTTATTAGAAAAAGAACTTGGCAAGCACATCCAAAGATAACACAAGTTTGATGGTGCTGTTACATTACAACAAAGGACAAAGGACACATGGAAGTAACATAATACATGATTTAACTATTTTATTTTTATTTTTTAAGTTGAAATTTGTGTAGGTTATCTTGGCATATGGAGAACAACCACTTCCGCCATCACATATCATTGGATTCAATGCTAGTATTTACATTAAAATCCATGCAGGCAGTTTGTTGTTTGAATGCCATAAAATTCATATACAAAATGCGACCCCTCTCTATCACTACTCATGGTTGATAATCTTTATAAATAATAGAAGCTAATGTGTCAAATCAATAAGTGCCCCTATTAATTCTTGTCTCCAACTACCATAGGATTTTGCAAGAAAATGGGATGGCTGAAGTCTAACAATATATGTGAAAGAGGTACACAGACCAAAAAATAGTTTAATTAATTTATATTACACAATGTCCATACTTTGTCTAGATATGAATATTCAACCCAACATTAAACAATATCAATACCACAATAGACATAGTAGTGAATGCCAGATCTGCAAGGTTGCATATAAAAATCATTCCATGACAAAATTTTGGTTTGTAAAACCACAACTATGGTTAGGAGACATTGAAAATGTTTTAGGTTTCCTCTCGTCTCTATGCAGGTAGATTCATGGGAAACTGAAAAAACCAAATTCAAAAGAAAGAAGATTATGAGGTACCTAATCAATATCTTTAAATAATTTTCGCATCCACTCTTTTTCAATGTAGGATTGGTGATGGTTACTACTATGCACATTAGGGGAAGTCTATGATTCAACTACACTGACTTACGGCAATACTTCTATGAGTTGATCGAGCTTTCGTGCTTAATTTTTATTTTTATTGATTTCTTCTTGCAGAAACAAAGGGGATAAAGTGGGCTTCATTGAAAACAAAGGTATTTGTTATGTTGCATTAATTGATCATCACACTTTATCTTCGTTAGATGTTGAGTTGAACATAAGAGCTATTGGGTGACAAATTTGTAGGTGAGAGTTAAAATCCATCAAGTAGCTGCGTGAAAACTAGGAGAGCAAGCAACTACAATGAATATGATTTTGTGATTATTGTGTTTTTCCATAAATTCTTTCCTTTAAATAAATAAATTTAATTCATTTCAAAATTGTTTTATATAAAAAAAAAATTCAAAAAACAAAAACAAAATAAAATTCTTTTATATAAAAAAATTCAATACGGATTTAGTTTTTCAATTAGTCAAATTTAAGCATTAAAATTTTTATTTTGTTTTTTCTATATAAACAGAGCCACTAAATTTAAATATTATCATTTTTAAACTATGACAAGGACTAACGAAGATCGACCCTCTCAATCAATACATTTGGATAGAAATTTCGGACACCAATGCTAAGAAGATGTATATAACAATTTGTTATTTTGCACCTATTAATTCTACTTTTTATAAGAAAAACAATCTAGATAACAATTGTCCCTATAATAATTTAAAGCAAGATATTTGTGGTTTGAAAAATGAAGGTAATATCCTCATGCTAGGAGACTTTAATGCTAGGACTGCAACTAACCAAGATACTCTTTTAAGCAATGATTCCAACCATAATCCTTTATGTCTAGACGAGGACCTTGTTTTATCTAATAACTACAAAAGAAGCTCTGAAGAGTTAATTGAGAATTTGTTTGGTACTTACTGAGTTGGTCAAGCTCTACAACTCTCAAGACCTAATAATTTGCAATGGAGTAATGAAGTGGCCAAACTCCAACCAGGACTTGTATTCATGGGCTATGTAGTAGTGTCATAGATTATGTGATATCTGATATTCTCGTTTCCAACCAAATAGTAGATTTTGACCTTTGAAATGAACATGAACCAGACTCTGGTCATATACCTTTAACTCTAACTCTAAAATTTTCCATGCACATGAGCGCCATTGAAGAGAATTTTGATAATCAAAGGCAATTGCGCTTTGACAAAAGTAAAGTTGACCTTTTCTTAAAGGATTTAAATTGTGAATTGCATCTCCTAACTTATAAGGATGACGTTGAACATCTCTATCATAATTTTACAACTACCCTTTCCACTTTTGTTAAAAAGTTTTCTTTCGAGGTGTCCTGTAAAAAAAATAATAGAATGACCAACCCTTGGTATGATAAAGAATGTAAAATTGCTAGGAAAGCCATTAGGGATGATTCTAATTAGTCTTTAAAACTCGATAAGATCAATACGTACAAATCCCTAATTAAAAGGAAAAAATGTACTATATCAATAAAAGGCAAGAGAAATTTTCACAACTATCTAAGCTAGATCCTAAGAAGTTCTTGAGGCAAATTCTAAACCGCAATACTAAAGAAAATAATACAATTCCCCTAAGGGACTGAGATTCCTACCTTAAAATTATTTATGAGTTCCCTAATGCAATGGACACCATCCATATTGTCCCTACAGAGGATGGATTTTTTTTCTTTAGATGACATAGAGTTCGGGGTTAAGCGGCTTGCAAATGGGAAAACTAAGTGTTAAGAACCTGAATAGATCTACAAAGATAATCACCCAAACACTGAATACACAATAGATCCGCAGAGCAATATAGAAGAAACCACACTTTATTATTACAAAACCCTTGAGGTAGGGAAACACCATACAATGGATCCCATTCTGGAAGGGATCATCTCCTGTTCACTTGCCTCTTCGAGGGGGCATCCTCCTATTGAGCTATCGCTCCAAATACAATAATCTCTTCATATCCTATTACATTGTTTGAACCTCTTTATAGAGTGCTACCATCACCTAAGAACATTCTAGAGGAGGAATCTTCTAGAAGTAGAACCTTCTAAGAAGTCCTCTTACATTTATTATATCTAACTACCATAGTGGGCCTTATTTAATAATATAGTGGACCTAGTCTACCTTACATTGAATGGCTTCCATTATTATCACTATGGTCCCTCTGGGCCCCCACTACTACCTCTCTAGCTACCTAACATTCCATCCCCCTTATGAAAGCGTTGTCCTCAACGCTTGATGTACAACCATATACTAGGGTCCCATGGATAATTATGGACCATAATGCTGAAGAAGACTGGATAACCAAGGTCCCATGTAGGAAGGAAAGCCACCATGCTAAAGTAGTCCAACCACCATTGTAAGCTCGGGTCCCATGTCCAAGTGCTCATGTGAACTCCCCGTGGAGGATTTTGGAACCTAATAACCAACTCAAAATGATGCTCCAAAGATTGACACCTGTCATGTGGATCCAAATAAGAAGATCCATCCACATAGTGGAAAAGGGTCGTAGCATAATCTGGAAGGAATAATACCACTATAGAATATGCAGGATGGACATTGGTAATAATCATTGGCTCTCAATTTGTCACATTGATGCTCTCTACAAAAGGTGGATTAAAGTCATCAAATAAAATATGAAAATGGTTGTTATCCCAGAAATGACAACTATCCATATACCAATCATCACAATCGGCCTCAAAATCATACCAAGCATATATTTCTTTATTATATTCATCCCCGATGTCCTCCATAAGAAATCTCTCCTGCATTCTATCCAATGAATCTTGAATACATTGAAAACTATCATTGAGACCATCTGCAAGGACATGCAATCTAGCATCCAATGTGTCATACAATTGAGATTTGAATGCTTCAGTAACTTGTAGAATTTCTTTGAGGGTTTGAGAGGAAATAGCCATTTGAGCACCCTATGAAGTCTTTAGTCCCACAACCATCCCAAAAAATAGACCAATAAGTTATGGCAGAAAATAACGGCTTTTTTTGGAAAAACCCTAAAAAACTGTTGAATTCAAATGCTCATAACTTCACTTCCCAGACTCCGTTTCGGTTGATTTTATTTTTTGAAATTGGGTGAATTTGTGAGAGGAACTCAGATCTGTAATTTATTTGGGCAAATTCGGCCTCTAGTTTTCTTTGGAGTATATAGTTCTTACTGAAGTTTTAGAGGGGGCAGTAGCCTTGAGACCATGGAGTATGAGATTCTAGACTTTATTTGCAAATAGACAGTCTACAAAAAGGTGATCCATGGTTTCCATGGCTTCTTTACATAATGAGCATCTGTGCGGACCAACGATATTCCTTTTCATTAAGTTTTCGCCAGTCAGGATCTTTTTATGCATTAATGTCCAGAAGAAGAAGTTTACTTTGGGTAGCGCCATTGTATCCCATACCTCCATCCAAAATCTTGCAGGGAGGGTTTTGTCTCTCTGTGGTTGAAGTAGTTCATAGCCTTTGGCTGAGTATTATGATCCTGAAGGTCCCCAGCCCCATTTATCGACTTCTGTCTTATGCATTGGAGCTGCATCACGTAGCTCTTCTTTAAGCATTGTTGTTTGTTGGAGGAGGTGATCTGGGACATTGTCGAAATTCCACTATGTCCAAAAACCATTCTCATCCCATTTCGATATGTCATACATGCTCTTTTGTCCACTGTATTCTAGAAATTTGCAGATTTCGGCCAGGCTGGCGTTTGAAGCTAAGGGCGGATGCCCCATTATCCGGTCTGTCCACAGATTTACCTGCTTGCCATTTCCAGGGATGCGGTACAGATTTAGCATGAAGAATCGAGTTCCTTTGAGACAGAGTTGCCATAGCAACATGCTCTTCCTGCTGTTGGCATTCTGCAAGTTTCTGATTTTTGCATTCAATATATATTTGTGCTTCAACATTTTGCTGACAGGATGATGGGGGTCACTATAAAGCTTCCACAATATTTTATAGCCCAATGTTGTGTTGATGAGATCTGGATCTCGTATTTGAAGGCGGACTTCTCTCAGGGTTCGCTTTGCTATCTCCCATTTGATCAGATGAAATTTGTGCTGATTACCTTTCCCACCATGCCACAAAAAGTCTCTCATAAGTTTGTTGATTTGCCCTGAAATCGACTTTGGTGCCATGAGGTATGACGCTTGGTAGATCGGCAATGATGAAAGAACAGTTTTTATCAGGATTAATTTGCCTCCGTGAGTTAGCCATTGACCTCCCCATGCAATGATTTTGCCTTTGATTTTTGTTATCACTCCTTCCCATAGTTTGACTTTGTTTGTGCCCAGTGTTAATGGCAGCCCGAGGTAATTAATCTTATCCCATTTTGAATGTCCAATGAACCCCAGACTGCATGCTATTTTTTGTGTTTCATCCTCTTCTGCATTCCAACTGTAGACAATGCTTTTCCTTTCGCTTATCAGTGCTCCAGAAGCTTTGCAATATGCTTGAAGAGTGTCCTTAAATGCAGAGGCTACTATGTTCGAAGCTCCTCCCAGCATAAGGGAATCATCCGCGAACAGGGTGTGATTTAATGGTTTTAGTTCCTTCGTTATTCTCAATCCTAGGGCAACTCTTGCTATCCTGTCCTGCTCCAGCTTTCTGCTAAGCGTATCCGCCATTAAAATGTATATAAAAGGAGAGAGGGGGCATCCTTGCCTAAGCCCCCTCGAGGTTTTGAAAAAATCAGTTGGCCTCCCATTTACCAAAGGGGCAATCCAAGGGCTGTTGGTGTAGGATTTAATAAAATTTACAAACTCTTGCTCAAATCCGAAGGAGAGGAGAACTTGATATAGGAAGGACAGCATTACTCTGTCAAAGGCGTTAGCCATGTCCATCTTGATCAACATGCCTTTCTCTTTTCTGAGGTTACTGGAATGCATGGCTTCCTGAACTTGAATTACATTGTCCAGGATGTGTCTCCCTTTGACGAAGCCTCCTTGCGAGTCTGAGATGAGTTTGCCCAACAAAGGCTTAATTCTATTTGCCAGGAATTTTGCAATTGTCTTGTAAGAGGCGTTGCATAAAGAGATTGGCCTGAACCTATCAAAGGAGATAGGATTTGTTTCTTTCGGGATTAATGCAAGGAAAGTTGAGTTGGTGCTGCCACCCAATTTTGCTTTCTGTAGGAATCCTTTTATCATTCTGATAAGATCTGGTTTAATTATATTCCAGCATATCCTATAAAAATGAATGGTAAACCCATCTGGCCCTGGGGCTTTGTCAGGGTCCATGGACCAGATGATTTTGTTGACTTCTTCTTCATTGGTTGGCTTCAATAATGTTGTGTTGTCTTCTTTAGTGACTAGAGTCGGAATGTTCTTGAGGAGTTCTTTATTGCCTTCTTCACTGTCATCGTTCTCTTTGCTGTAAAGTTGATGGAAATGTGAAACAACAACAGCTTTTATTTGATCAATTCCTGTGCAAAGCCTCCCATCGTTGGTTGTGATCTCTGTGATATGGTTCCTGGAGAGACAATCTCTACATTGTCGATGGAAGTAGGCTGTATTTCTATCTCCAGCTTCTAGCCAAAGATTGCGGGACTTTAATCTCCAATATTCTTCTTCATTTTTGAAGGAGCGGTAAGTTTTACATTGGGATGCTTGCTCCTTTTCCAATTCTGTTTTAGTGACATCTATTGTTTCCATTTCACTCTGCAGCTTTTCCAGTTGCTGCACTGACTCCTTTCTTTGGTTGTTGGCAGTGCTCGCTAGGAGTTTGCTCCATTCCTTGAGGGCCTTTTTGTTATTTTTAATTTTTGTTCCCATACATAGTTGGGAGAGCCAGTGACTGAGGTGGACCATGCCAGTCGGACCGTCTCTACAAAACCACTCTTTCTTTTCCACAGTGGACTGAATCTAAATGGGATTGGCCCCAATTTCTCTTCCTCCTCTAGCAATAACAGGATGGGTTTGTGGTCCGAGGTAAGCTTTGGAAGTATGGCTGAGGAGATAAGCTTCCTTTCTGACAACATAGTGCTTTGGACCAAGAATCTGTCCAATCTAGTGGATATGTGGTCCTCCCCTGTCCTATTATTGGTCCAGGTGTAAAGCCCTTTTCTTTGTTTAAAGTCCAATAGGTCCCATTATTGTATCATGTAATCTACTACATGGATCATTTGATCCTTGCTGTTCCTGCCTCCCCTCTTTTCTTTTTCATTCATCACTAGGTTAAGATCTCCAACAATGATTATATTGTTTGGGGAGTTTGGTTCTGGAAACTCAATTAAAGTTTTCCAACAATCTTTCTTTTCAGAATACAATATCGGTACATATAAGTTGAATAATGCGATGGTTAACTTACTTGCTATGTGCTTCAACTCTGTGAAACTCCAGTGTTGAGTGTTGTAGGAGTTGATGAGCCTAAACTGATCTTCCTTCCACAAGGTTGCTATTCCTCCGGAGGAGCCCCTTGCGCTTATTGTTTTTCCTGTGTTCTTCTGCCATTTCTTTTTGCTGATCTCTAGAAGGGCTTCCCCTTCGATTTTTGTCTCTTGGAGCATGAGGATGTCTGTTGGTTCCGCTTTCATTAGATCCTTGACCGCTTCAATTTTCGACGAATTCCCCAGACCTCTGCAGTTCCAAGAGACGATTCTCATTACTTACTGTTGGGGGTAGTTGGGCCTCCTCCTTTTGGGGGCCTTGACCTTGTGTTTCTGTTGATTGTCATTTCTATAGTGGGTTGACTTCCTTGGGTCTTTTGTCTTTCTGTTTCTTCCTCCCTTGCTTCTTTGCGGGACTTTCTTCCTGCTCTTTTGGCTGGCCTTTCTAGGCTCTCATCCTCCGAGGAGCTTGGTGATTCCAATGCTTTCTTTCTGGCTATGTCGACGTATGAGGGCGAGGGGGCTACTTCCAGGGTTCCGACCCTCTACCCTTGTTCCTCTGTGCCTTTCCCGCTCGGGGGGGGGTTTAATTGTTCACTGTTGTCCATATTTGCTTCTGATTCTTCTATGGCCTTACTAGACTCTGCACTTTGAGATCTTGATTTCGGCATGGGGTTGGAGGTCCCATCTTTTTGTTCTTGACCCGATTGCCCAAAGTTGCTTTCCTTTGTTATTCCTTTGCTTCTAGATTTTGTTGTCCCTATTTTCTGCATTGTGATCCATTGGTCTGCTTTTGCTGTCTCACTCTCTTCTACGTTCTTTTTTTTGCAGTGTCTTGCGAAGTGGCCATCGCCATGGCAGTGCCAGCATTTGAAGGGCAATTGTTCATAATCTAGCTCTTATATATGCGTCCAATCTGTAGCAGTTAATTTGATTGCCTATGGTAATCCTACTTCCAGATCAACCTCCACACAGATCCGTGCTCATGAGTATTGATCTTTTTGCACTGCTTGATCTATATACCTTCCAAGCGTGTTGTCGATAGCTTGCAGTGATTTTTGATTCCAACAATGTAAAGGGAGATGAGGTAGGCGGACCCAATCTGGGACGGCGGATGGCACATCCTGGGCTGGATTGAAGTTCGGGGTCCATTTGTTCAGATATAAACCCTGTGGCCCCATGAAGTATCGATCGTTTTTTAATATAAGGTTTTTGTCCTCAGAGCTTTCGAACACGAATACAAAAAACCCTTTCCATACAAAGTGACTCTTGATTCCTTTTGAGATGAGCGGCCTCCAGTTCCTTTGCACCCAAGCTTCAATGAATTTGGGAGAGGGCCAGAGCCCGGTAAACTACCCGATGAGTCCTTTGTCTGCGAGATTGACTGCCAATCTGCATGTTTCTTCTATTGACAATTCTACGCTTGGGATGCACTCCAATTTCTTTACAAATTTCTGTTGTATTGCGGACAACGGTCTTTTGGAGGCTCCAGCTACAAGCTTCTTGAAAGCATCAAGTTCTGGCAATGGGGGTGGGGGAGTTGCGCCCCCGCTAGCATCCATGGATGAAGAAATGTCTGTCTCGCTGTGCTATGTTCCTCACGCACAAGGACACGCTCCACGATAAGTTTGTTTTTTTTACATTGCTTGAACCTCTTTATATAGTGCTACCATCACCTAAAAACATTATAGAGGAGGAATATTCTAGAAGTAGAACCTTCTAAGAAGTCCTCTTACATTTATTATATCTAACTACCATAGTGGGCCTTATTTAATAATATAGTGGACCTAGTCCACCTTACATTGAATGGCTTCCACTATTGATCCAGATTTATGTAGGAACACAATGAAATACAAAAATACACATAAACACAGAGATGCAGCGAAAATAAGACTTCATTTCATTAATAACAAATGACTGAAATATGCTTACAGACAGAATGGAAATAAACTAGCTAGGGCGCTGGTAGC